>PVLA01013820.1:0-34444 GCA_004027455.1 Hydrochoerus hydrochaeris | reverse complement strand
CAGGAATACATACAGATGAATTACAAAGGCCACTCATGGAAATAATTAAGGAAAACTTCCCAAGCATGGGAAAAGAAAATGACATTCGGTTATGTGAGGCATACAGAACTCCAGCCACCTACAACCAAAACAGATCTACACCCAGACATATAATAATCAAGATGCCAGAAATTCAATATAAAAACAGAATATTAAAAGCTGTTAGAGAAAAGAAACACATTACCTATAAAGGTAAGCCCATCAGAATCACAGCTGACTTCTCGACACAGATCATCAGACCAAGGAGAGCTTGGAGCAGAATATTCCAAGCCCTGAAAGACAATAACCTCCAGCCCAGATTGAGGTACCCTGAAAAACTGTCGCTAGAAATTAATGGAGAAACAAGATGCTTCCATGACAAAGATGAACTGGGGGAGTTTGTGACCACCAATCCAACCCTACAGAGAATACAGCAGAATATTCTAGAGAGAGAAAAAAAATACCAGGATTTTAGGAGTAGTGGCAGAAAGGCCTCAATGAGTGGGACAGGCAGTAGAATAAAGGAGAAAACTAGACAAACAAGGCAGAAAAATAGCATAGCAGAAATGAGGCAGAGAAGGATGGCTAGAATCTCTAACATAGATGCCTTGATACACTATATTGTTAATAGTGCACCAGGATTTAAAACCCACATTACTCACACTACTCTGCTTAGATGTATTATAGTTGGTTGCAGTCATTCTACCTGTACTAGAGTTGAGGACACAGACAGTAACCCTGAAAATAACAGGATATAGTATGGCTATCATCCTTAATTTCCTATTAACGTAATCTAAAGCTCTGTAAAACTTACACTGTTTTACCATGACTGATTGTAATCGAATCTGGTTTATTGGCTCACTGTTTTGCATTGATAGAATTTATTCAAAGCTGTTATGATTGATAGTATCAAGTCTGAGAGTATAGGCAACTGCACTTAAGATGACAAGATTCACTAGAATATCCACTATGGTTTGATCATTACCTGCCTTTGAAGTTTTATGCTGTCTACAATGTTTTATTTTACTAATATTGTTATTTACTGCTACACTCAATTATACTGCTATATCAGTTATGCCTGATGATATAGACATTCTATTGAAAATAATAAGAAAAAACACAGTTATCATTGTAGATCACCTTGTACTGTGGTTTTATATGACTTTTTGGTTTCATGTTTTTATAGGAATTTGTTTTGTTTTATCTTGCTAAGTTTTGTTTTTCCCTCTAATACAGAAATCATAGAAATACATGTAGAGATTCATGCATGCATAGCTGGTTACTCTGTCACTGTTTGACTATCTACTTTGTATGCTTTAATTTTGTATCTTGAGCAACTATTTCTAAGAGGACAATACGTAATTTATTAACTAGTGATTTTTTATTGTTTATCTTTTTTTTGTAATTCTGTATTACCTCTACACTTTACATGCTTTTGTTTCTCTTCAAATAAATTTAAAACAGAAACACTAAATCTGTTGCAAGACAAAGTAGGTAAAAATCATGAAGATATAGGGGTAGGTAGAGAATTCATGAACAAGAACCAAACTGCATGGAAAATACTTCCCAGAATCAATAACTGAGATCATATCTTATTAAAGATTTTCTGCATGTCCAAAGAAATCTCCAGCAGAGTGAAAAGAAATCCTACAACCTGGGAAAAAAATCTTAGTGAACTGTTCCTCAGACCAAGGACTTCTGTATAGAACTTATAAAGAATTTTAAAAAATCAGACCCCTGAAATTCAGACTCAATCCAAAAATGGGCATCCGAGATGAACACACAGTTCTCAGATGAAGAAATACTAATGGCAAATAAATACATGAAAAAATGTTCATCATCACTGGTCATTAGAGAAATGCAAATTAAAACCACACTGAGATAGCATCTCACTCCAGAAAGAGTGGCCAGGTTCAACAAAACTACCAACAAGAAATGCTAGAGAGGCTATGGGGAAAAAGGAACTCTTCTGCACTGTTGGTGGGAGTGTAGACTGGTGCAACCACTGTGGAGGTCAATCTGGAGATTCCTAAAAAAGCTGGGGTTGGAGGTCCCATTTGACCCAGCTATTCCACTCTTAGGCATATTCCCAGAATATCTGAAAACATCTTCCCACAGTGATATATGCACACCCATGTTTATACCAGCACAATTTATAATAGCCAGATCTTGGAAACAAACTAAGTGCCCATCAACTGAGGAATGCATAAAAAATTGTTGTTCTTTTATACAATGGAGTACTATACAGCTATAAAGAATGATCACATTGAGATATTTATAAATAAATGGATGCAACTTGAATCTATACTCATAAGTGAAATAAATCAAACTCACATGCGTAAATACCATATAGCCTCCCTACTGTAAGAAATGATAAGAGTACAAAAGATTTTATGGAAATCATGGTTCACCATTATACTGCTTTGATGTCTTATGTTTTCATTCATTGGCTGGAATTATTTTATTCTGTTTTGTTTGATCTTAATATATGGGATCATATGAAGTTACTTTGAAGATAAGACAATATGGCAGCCATTGTTGATTTTATATCATCTTGCTCTGAAGTCCTACCATGCTCTTGTTTTTCTATTACCATTGGTTCTATCATGTTGTGTCTTATTGTATTTTAATATGTATGATAGTAAAAACAAAATTTTTATGAAAAATGAGATAATATAGAAGCCATTGTTCATCTTCATTTATTTGGTTCAGAATGCCTTGTAATACTTCCATTCTCTTGAGTTATTTTATTCTACTTTGCTATGTTTGACATTATTGTATGTAAAGCTAAGTTCAACTATTTCAAAGAGACATTATGATAGCTACTGTTAATATCCAATTGTCTTGTTGTGAAGTGCTGTGTTGCTTACATTGTTCTGTTCCGATCTGCCTAGATCTGTCCTCTTTTGTTTTATTCTCTCTAAAATAAAAAAATTTTAAAAATTTCCTTTCACAATATCTATTGTACATTTTTTATCTTATTTAATTTTTCAGTTTCTTAGGGAGACAATAAAATGTTTACACGTGAGTCTGATTTATTTCATCTATAAGTATAGTTTCTAGTTACATCTCTTTAGCTATAAAATCCTCAAATTTATCTTGCTTTATAGCTGAGTAATATGCCATTGTACAAAAATCACATCTTTTTTATCCATTCCTCAGTTGATGGGCATTTGTGTTGTTTCCGGGAATTGGCTATTATAAGTTGTGCTGTTATAAACATAAGTACACATATGTCACTGTGGTATAACATTTGTAATTCTTCTAGGAAAAGATCCAGAAGTGGAATAGCTGAGTCAAGTGGGACTTCTAGTGCTAGTTTTTTAAGGAATCTCCACATTGATTTCCACAATGGTTGAACCAGTCTATACTCCCACCAACAATGGAGAAGGGTTTCTTTTCCCCACAACCTCTCCAGCATTAATTATTAGTTCATTTCTTGATGATAGCCATTCTTTCTGGGGAGAGATGGAATCTCAGAGTTGTTTAAATTTGCATTTCTTGAATGACCAATGACATTGAACATTTTTCATATATTTGTTTGTCAATTGTATTTTTTCATTTTAGAAGTGTGGTGGGTTTTTAAAATGTACTTTTTTGTTCTTCAGTTTCTCACTCCATCTTTACTAGTTTAACCATCAAGATTTATGATTTTTTTCTTTTTTCTTTTAAAATGGAAAAAGAATACAAACTTTTTATCATTAACTCCATGCTGTTATTGTTGAATACTTTTCCATATTCAGTGGAAGTATAGTTGTTGAATTTACTAGATATTTGTTGTGTCCTAATATTTGGTTTGTCATATTTATATTATAATTATAGATCTCATTTTATACTTAAGAGTGGTATATTATTGGTTCTTAGGGTATGAAAATATGTAGTTTGTCTTTGATTCTTCTATAGTTGTTGATTTTAATGCTATTGCCAAAGTCCAAATTTTGTTTCTATTAGTTGATTTTCTCTGTATGCCAATATCTGGGTTGGCTTTGTGGCAATTTTGTGTCACATTCCTAGTGAATTGCATGCTGGGCCAAATACACTGGAGCCACCCCTTCCAAATGAATGGAGATGGTTTGATCTTGAGACATACCTCCCTAGTGATTTCTTGACATACCACACAGATCTAGAGAACACACTACTAAAATTCCTGGAAAAAGAAGAAACCTAGAATAGCAAAGGCAATTCTAGGCAACAAAAGCAAGGCAGGAGGCGTTGCAATTCCTGACTTGAAAGAGTATTATAAAGCCACATTGATCAAATCAGCTTGGTACTGGCAAAGAAATAGACCTGAGGATCAATGGAACAGATTAGAAGATGCAAGCACAACTACAAAGACACTCAGCCACCTGATATTTGACAAATGGGCTAAATATGTCCACTGGAAGAAGGATAGTCTCTTTAATAAATGGTGTTGGAAAAATTGGCTCTCTACATGCTGAAGACTGAAACTAGATGTATGCATATCACCATGCACAAAACTAAAGTCTAAATGGATCAAAGACCTCAATATTAAAAAAGAATCACTAAATCTACTGGAAGACAAGGTAGGTAGAAGTCTTGGAGACACAGGGGTAGGCAGAGAGTTCATGAACAAAAAGCAAACTGCACAGGAAACACTTCAAACAATCAACAAATGGGATCTCACATTATTGAAAAGTTTCTGCACTTCAAAGGAAATCATCAACAGAGTGAAAAGAAAACAAACAGAGTGAGAAAAAATTTTAACCAGCAAACCCTCAGACAAAGGACTTGTGTCCAGAATATATAAAGAATTGAAAATCATCAAGCCCCCCAAATTCAAAGACCCTCTCCAAAAATGGGCATCTGAGATGAACACACTGTTCTCAGAGAAAGATATACAAATGGCAAATAAATACATGAAGAAATGGTCACCATCACTGGTCATTTGAGAAATGCAAATTAAAATAGCATTGAGATTCCACCTTACTCCGGAAAGAATAGCTTCCATCAAGAAATCAACTGATAACAAATGTTGGCGATGCTGTGTGTAAAAAAGAACACTGCTCCACTGTTGGTGGGAATGTAGCCTGGTGCAACCATTATGGAAATCCATATGGAGAATTCTCAAAAAACTAATACTGGAAGCCCCATTCAATCCAGCTATTCCCCTCCTGGGTATTTTCCCAGAAGAACTGAAAAGTTTATATCACAGTGATATATGTGCACCCCTGTTCATAGCTGCACAATTTGTGATAGCTAAATCCTGGAAACAACCAAGATGCCGATCAATTGCAGAGTGGATGAAAAAGATGTGGCATTTTTATACTATGGAATATTACTCAGCTATAAAAAAGAATGCTCTTGAGGTCTTCATAGGCAAATGGAGACAATTGAGACTATCCTCATTAGTAAAATAAATAAGAATCATATTTATAAATATCATATTGTGTCTCTAGTGTAAAAAGTAAATAAGAACTACAAGTGTAATAAAACCAAAATGTGTAATTGCTATTGTAAAAATGAAAGGAAAAGAAAGTGCTCTAAGGGATATAACTGCATGTATGTTTGAGTGTGTAAAATAGATGACCATATTGCTGAATCTTTGTTGGATCTTTGAGCAGAACTGTTTGTAGTCTGACTGTTTGAATATTTACTATCTACCCTTTAACTTTGAAACTTGAACAACTACATCCAGGATGACAGTATGTAATTTATCAATTACTGATTTCTTAGTGGGGCTTTTTCTCATTCTCCTTTTTCTTTCTTTCTTTTAGAATTCTGTATTGTTGCTACCTTTTTTTCTTTTTAAATAAAATTTTAAAAATGTATAATTGCTATTGTAAAAAAGAGGAAACAGGAAGCGCTATAAAAGATATAGCTGCATGTATGTTTAGGTTTTTGGGATTGATGACCACATTTCTAGGTTCTTGTTGGATTGTTGAACAGATCTGTTTGCACTCTCACTGCTTTAGTGTCCACTTGGTGTGCTTTAATCCTGTAACTTGCATAACTATTTCTAAAAGAATAATATGTAATGTATCAACTAGGAATTTCTTACTGTTTATGTTTTCTTGAAATTCTGCAATATTTCTACCTTTTTCCTGTTTTTTTCTCTCTAAATAAAAAAAAGAAGCAAAACAATGCAGCAAATGATCAAGAAGATTATACACCATGCCCAAGCAGGATTCATCCCAGGGAGGCAGGAATGGTTCAACATACTCAAATTAATAAATATAACACACACTTTAAAGGAATTGGCAAAAATAAAAACAAAAACATGATCTTAATGGATGCAGAAATATTTGACAAAGTCCAACACTCATGATCAAAAACCTAAGCACCCCTGTTGTGGGCCAGGAAGGAGAACCAGTGTTCCTGAGATCCAGCATGGTGGGACTCAGGCAGCTTATTTGCCTGACCTCTTGCTAAGCACACCTCGTGCAGGCAGGAAAGAGAACCAGTGGCTCCTGTGAGCCTACTGGCACATGGGCTGAGAATCAAACACTGCCCCATTCCTCCTGTAGCTACTGGGGATAAATGTCTTAGCATCTCTTGGGAGGATGACCATATCCAAAATAGCAAATATGGGGGATTTTCTTGTATCTTCTGTTTGAAGGCCAAGGTTGTTTTCACTGTTTTGTTTTGTTATGTTAATTTTGCTCTATTCAATACTCTCTTTCAATCTGTTTTATGATGGTCTCTTTTGGGTTTGATTTTTCTATTCCTAATTGACTGGACAACTATTGTGAAGATAATGAGATATACTATAGTACCTATTACTACCATCCCAGTATCCTGCTGTGAAGTTCTGTACCAGTTTCACTGCATTGTCTTAATTAGCTTTGTTCTGTCTTGTTCTGTTGTATTTTTACCACTTCCAAAATAAACTAAAGAAAATTGGAAAAGAAGATCTTTGTCTCATTCTGATATAAGCTATCTATGACAAAACAACACCAACATCACACAAAATGGTCAAAAACTGAAAGTTTTCACTCTAAAATCAGGAACAAGACAGAGATGTCCATTATCACCATTCCTCTTCAATGTAGTTCTGGAAATACTTGCCCAGGCAATCAGGTAAGAGAGGGAAATAAAAGGAATTAGAATAGAAAAGTGAGAAATTAAATTATCATCATTTGCAGATGACATGATACTTTACCTAGAAGACCACTACCTCCTCCCCCAAAGACCCCTAGATTTAATAAAAAAATTCAGTAGCATAGCTGGATACAAACTCAATACTCAAAAATAGCATTCCTATACACAAACACGTTAAGAGAAATCAAAGAAACACCACCTTTCACAGTAACATCAAGAGAAAAGAAATACTTCAGAATCAATCTAATGCAGGATTAAAAGATTAAAAGACATTTACATTGCAAATTAAAGTAATCTGAAAAAGATAATTAAAGACAATATCAGATAATAGAAAGATACTCACTTGTTCTTGGATAGACAGAACAAACTGGTGAAAATGGCCATATTTTCAAAACTGTTGTACAAATTTAATACAATTCCTATCGACGTACTAATATCATACCTCACAGAACTAGAGAAAACAATCCTAAAAATCCATTTGGATCCAGAAGAGACTGATAATAACACAAGCAATTCTTGGCAACAAAGGCAAGGCAGGAAGCATCATGATTCCCAATTTACAAGTATATAACAAATCTACCATGATAAAAGGTGTGTGGTACTAGCAAAGAACAGACCCGACATTTAACGGAACAGAATAGATGTGAAAAGAACTCCAAACAGTCAGCTACCTTATCTTTGACAAAGGTGTCAAACTGCCACACTGGAAGAAAAATAGCCTCTTTAACAAATGGTGCTGGGAAAACTGTCTTTCCACATGCTATGGATGAAACATAGACCCATATCTCTCACCATGAACTAAGCTAAAATTGAAATGGATAAAATATATATAAATATAAATGCATAAACACTAAATCTGCAGGAAGGTACAGCAAGTAAAAATCTTGAAGACATAAGTTCAGGCAAAGACTTTATGAACAAAATCCTGATCTCACAGGAAATATTACAAAGAATCCACAACTGGGATCATTCATATTAAAAATCTTTTGCATAGCAAAAGAAATCACCAACAGAGTGAAAAGATAACCCATAGAATAGGAAAAATTTATACCAGCTATTTTTCAAAGGACTTCTATTTAGAATATATAAATAATTTTAAAAATCAGAAATTCCAAATTTAAAGACCCAAACCAAACATGGGCATCTGCAATGAAAGATTCTTCTAAGATGGAGAAGTATAAACAGCAAATAAATATATGACAAAATGTTCAACACCACTGATCATTTGAGAGATGTAAATTAAAACAATTCTGAGATTCCATCATACTCTGGAAAGAATGGTTATCATCAAGAAATCAACCAATACCAAAGGCTGGTGGGACTGTGGGGGAAAGGAACACTTCTCTACCTTTGGTGAGTGTGTAAATTGTTATAATTTATATCAAAACCAGTATGGAGTGTCTCAAATATCTAAAACTTGATGTTCCATTTGACCCAGCTAATCCCCTTCTAGAGAGCTTGTCCATTGAGTTAAAAACATCATAACACAGAGATACATGCACACCCGTGTTTATGGCAGCAGAATTAGTAATATCTAAATTTTGAAAACAGCCTACATGCCCATCAACAGATGGATGGATTAAAGTGTTGTTTATATAAAATTAAGCATTACACTGCCACAAAAAGAATAAACTTGAGACATTTTTAGGTAAATGGATGCTCCTTGAGAAGATGATTTTAATTGAAATTAATTGGACACACATATTTAACATTGTCTATCTCATGTGAGAAACTCAAAGGGGAAACAAGGGGAAAATCGATGATAGATGTTGTGAAGTTGCTAGTTAATGTTCAAATGTGAAGGGGAACAAGGGAGGAGGGAGAGGGAAGGGAGTTAATAGGGATAAAAATTAAAAAAGAGTGGAAGGAAAACAATAGAAAAAATTTTGTAAAGGGAGAGAGGAAGAAGGTTTGGTGGGAAGGGATTAGAATGGGGAAAAATAATTAAGTTTTGTGAGGTATAAGTAAGTACATATTCCCTACAATGAATATGATCTTTATATATGTCAATATTATACCAATAAAATAAAATCTTAAAAACAAAAAAAACCAAAATCCTTTCAGAAGAAGTATGCACATTTTAAATCAAATTTATATTATTAATAATTTTTCCTGATGGTTTACCAGACACATTTATCATAAAATAAATGATAGACTTTAATATCTCAAAGGGAAAATACAGTGAAATAAATTTCACTAAAAAAGAATGTCAAATCCAGAATACACATAACTACACAGTCTAACATATTAAAACACACTTTATTACTTTACTATATAACATATTAGAGTACGTTTTCTCAATTAGCAAGTGTCACAGTATAACATTTCTCTTTTGTTCTTCCAGGAAGTTCAATATCATGTGTCTTGCAAGGATTCAGTTTCATACAACATCTGTGATATTGTTCATGAGGATACCAACAATGCTTCATTTTCTAAGTTCTATCATGAGTCCTCAACATGTTCACCTTTTTTCCTAATATGATTTTCAGCAATTTATCATGTGTTTATCCATTATTATACACAGGATCTGGTCAAGAGATAGGTTTTGTGTTTTCATATGCAATGTCCACAGAAGGGTGGTAGCATACTATTGTCCTGCCATCAGATGTCAAAGCCAGGTTTACTTTGCAATTATAGTCACATGGAAGAGAAAAATATGTAGATTTACAAAAAACACAAGATAAACCATCATTTTATCAGAAATAAATGCTTAAAAATAGTCCTTTTTGATATCACCCGTTTTAGTGTAGCAGCAACTGCCATCGTATATAAAGAAGCTTATCAATTGGCATGAAAAAAATTTTTTGAGGAGAAACTGCCTTTAAAACTTGCCAAATTTCTTTCCTGGAAGGATCCTGGGAGCCCCACTGGTCCAGTCAGCTCCAGCCAGATATCTTCCTAGGCAGGAGGAGGGGACTACTGGAAGTGTACAGCCACATGCTGGCCCTTTTACAGATGGAAGGAACCTGGACATTGCAGCAACTTTGTCGTGCAGACAGAAGACCTCAGCATCCATGAATAAACTTTCTGGGTATGCCCAGTTTCTAGGGTCTCTATCCCAGGAGGAGAAGGTGGTGGTAGCCTTGACAGCTACACTGGGATGATGAAATTAATTTTGTAAATGCTGAATTTCAGGTGCCTCTGGGATATCAAAATAGAGATACATGGCATTAAGGTGAAATGTCAACTTGATTAGGTTTGGGATCTGGCTGACAAATTGTTGGAGCACACTAGTGGTTGTGTCTGGATAGGTCATAGAAGTCTGACCTTGGGTGCTATATCTGATCCCTTTGCTCCTTCCTCTCTGGCACTGTTCTCTTGTTTTACTTCCCTGCCACCATGATCTAAGTACTCATTAGTGATTATTACCTAAACAATTACTACTGTGATAGTTGCAAAATACTGAATAATGAGGTATTTTTCTTTTCAACATTTGGACTTTATTTCATGTTAGGATTATTGACATTGTGACTAAATTTACTTTCTTGAGATGTGTTTTTTTAAATAGACAATCAAGTACGACTCTTTCATAAAGAAGGATAAACTTAAGACATTTCTAGGTAAATAGATGCAACTTGAGACAATACTCCTCAGTGAAATAAATCATACTTATATGTATACCTCACATTTTCTCATTGGCATGAGAAACTGAAAGAGCAAATATGGATTAAAAATGTGTTATAAATATTGTGAAATGGGAATACATTTTTCAAAAGGAAAGAAGAATTAGTGTGGGAAAAGAGGAAAAAGGAAGTAAGGGAAAAGGAAAAAAAATTTTTAAAGTATAAAATGGAACCAAAACTTTGTAAATAGAGAGGGCAAGAGGAATTGAAGGGAGAGGAAGGGATTAAGGAAAACGAAGAATCAAAATATATCATGTACAGGTAAAAATTCCCTATGATGTATATGATGATTATGAATATCTAAAATGTACCAATAAACTTAATTTAAACAAAATAAAAACCAACAAAATTACCTTCTTGAAAAGATTTACATTAATTAGTAACTAGCTGTATGCCAGCCCAAGGAACCCACAGGTTCTTGGAGAAAAACACAAGTGGATATGTAAAAATTAGTGTAGTGAGTAGGCCTATAATTTCAGCATTACGAGAGGCTGAGGCAGGAGGACCAGATCACAAATCCAAGTGAAGCCAAGTTAGCTGAGCAACTCAGTGAGATCCAGCCTCAAAAAAATAAATAAAAAGGCTGAGTATATAGCTCAGTGTGAAGATCCTGGGTTCAATCCTCAGTACTGAAAAAAAGAAAAGAAAACTATAGTTATGTGTACAAACATGGAAATATATAAATAATAAACAATAAAGGAAATTATATGAGATATATAATATGATGCTGTACATACAAAGCTACCACTCCAAAACTTAGTTGCTTAAAGTAACATTTACTTGCTCAAAATTCTGTACATAATTTGGACTAAAATCATCTTGGCATTATTTCTGTTGGTCTTCCCTAGGCTTTCTTTTGTGTGGCACTCAGCTGATAGATGGAAGGGGGCTGGATGGTTTAACATGGCCTCACTCACATGTCTGGAAGTTGATAGGCTGTCAGTCATGGTGCCTAAATTTGCTTCCACGTGGCCTTCCTAGATTTGTTCATATGGTGGCAACATTTCAAGATGTTCACATGGTGTCAACATTTCAAAATGACAAGCCCTAGTATAAAATTGCTTTTCAAGTCTTGGGTTGCATCATGTTTACAGTTATCTCATTGGTCAAAGCAAGTCACATGATCACATCCAGCATCAGTAAAGGAGAAGATGACTCAAAGTTATGGATTCAAGGAAGTGTGATTCACTGGAAGTCATTACTTTCACATCTCCCATAACTACAGTATATATTTTTAGGGATAAATATTACAGTGGTACCTCAGTTCATGAACTTGATTTGTTTCATGATTCTGGTCATGAACTGAATCAAATTTTCCCATAACATTCAATATAAATAATGTTTGAACCATATATATTTTTTGAAGAACAAAAATATGAAATAAAGTACAGTGCAGTATGACAAGAGAGAACTCTAATCTTACTTGAGGTGACTTTTGGTGTGGAGAACAAGAAAGTGAGGAGGTTATTGTTTGGAGGGAGAGTCCCTCTCCACAAGGACATCAGGGAGATCTTCAGTGATTTCCTCTCTTCTTTGTCTCTTAGTTGCAAGGTTGATTTAGATGAGAAAACTGTCTAAAGCCACTTGCTTTTTCTTGTGTTGCATAACCCTCCAAAAATGAGAGACCACATTATCATTCATCACATTCAACACTCTATTCATCACAGTTATGTTGATATGGTGCTTCTCAAAGAAATCCTGGCACTCATTCCACCTTCTGCTGCTCACTCTAGAGTTCAGTAAGTTCTTCCATCATCATCTCATCCTTATCATCCTCCACAAGCTCCTCTTTGTTTGTACCATCAGCATCTAAATCCACACTCTTCTTGCCCAGGGACACATTCTCCTCCATTATGTGTACATCAGACCCTTCAAAGTCACATTCAGTTACATATTCTGGCCACAGATTCCTCTAGACTGAGTTTAAGGTCCAGTATGTGATATCTTCCCAGGCTTTTTCAAATGAAGCTGATATTGTGGAAGACTTGAAATATTCCTTCCAGAACAGTTTTAGTGGCTGAGCATAGCAGCACATGCCTATAATCCCAGCACTCAGGAGACTGAGGCAGGAGAATTGCCACAAGTTCAAGGTCAGCGTGGACTCCATAGTGAAACCTTGTCTGACCATCCAACCAACTAACCAACCAAAACAAACAAACAGAACTCTTTCAGAATCAAGAAATCCTCTTCCATGACATTAAAACACCTGGTGACAAACATCTTCATATACAGCTTAAATTGATGTTGCAGATCAGATCACTTGCTGTTCCATGGGCTGCAGAAGACATGTAGTGTTGGGAGGGGATTTGACCTTTATGAAGTCATACTTAGCATCCATATTATCCACTGAGGCTGGAGAGTGTCCTGGGGCATTGTCTATCAGAAGAAGGCACCTTTCAGGCAATTGTCAGAAAGATATTTTTTAAAAATGGGTGTGAAAGCCTCATGCAGCCATTCCATGAAGATTTTGCATTGACCCTCCACATGACAGACAGTCTGGCCTTGTTCATGTTCTGTTCCTTAAATGCATGAGGGGTCTGGGAATGGTGCACCATTAGTGGTTTAATCTTCAGATCAGCACTTTTATTCACCCATAGCAGAAGGTTCAATCTGTTCTTCATGGGCTTGTGCTCTGGTAGTGCCTTTTCCTCATGCATGATATAGGTTCTGTTCAGCAACTTCTTCCAGAAGAGCCCTGTTTTGTTGCAGCTGAACACTTGTTGATTTATGTATCCTGCCTTCATGATTCCATGAGTTCTTTCTTTTAGGCTTCTGCAGTGAGCTTGCCAGAATTAGAAGCCTCACCATATCTTATCACACTAAGGATGCCACTTGTAGAATTTATTAAACCACCCCTCTACTGGGTTTAAATTCATCACTTGTTGCCCTTGTAGAGGGGTTTTTTTGAAGTAAATCAGTCAGTTTCCAGGCTTTTTCACAGATCATAGCTTCACTAATGCTATCACCTGCCAGCTGTTTTCCATTCAGTCACAGAAGTTCTTCTACCTCTTCCAGCACTTGTGCTTTCTGTTTGGTTAACATCATTACTCCTTTTGTCACATCAGCTCCATTGATGGCATCTTTGTTCTTCAAAATAGTTTAGATTGTAGATCTTGACATCTTATGCTGTGAGATCATATCAGTCATAAGAATGCCACACTTTTGCTTTTCCACAGCTTCCTTCTTCAATGTAATGGTTATTTTCTTCAAAACCTTCTTCTTACCATTCTTGCTCTACACTTTCTTGTTACCTTTACTACTACTCTGCAGGTTCTTGTCACCTTCATTATTGCTTTGTATTTTTTTGGAGTCATGCTGAATTGAACAATACTGTATGTGCTAAAAAGCACACAAAAAACCTCACAGCGAGTGTGCAGAAGTCTGTCTATGGCCATGATTTCAACTAGAGAAAGCATGACAGACCATCAGAGTGAGAATGATGGCCATGGTTGTGTTTGTTACCCAATGTAGAGTTTATGAATGAAGAAAAAAATGTACCAAACACCTCTGTTTGTGAACCATTCAGTTCATGAACTGAGGCATTACTGTACATATGTGGTGTAAATATAAAAATATGTATTGAAATAAGAAATTCCAAAGCCTGAATAGTAGTTATCTCTCAGGAGTGATGAATAGAAATCAGAAAGATATGTTCACATGATTTTTAAATTGTATCAGTAGTGTTTCAGGACTGGAGATAGGAGTAGGTTGGTAGTAGAAGAGCAGTGGTTGAATTTATGTCTAGCATGGGCAAGTCTTCGGGTTTGATCCCTAGCACCATAAAAAAGTTTTATTTTATTGAAAAACAGGAAAGAAATTTGATAAAATGTTGATATTTGACAAGCTGTGCTGTAATACATGGGTTTTTATTAGATTGTTCTCTAACATTTTGTTTGTTTAAAGTATTTAAACAAACAAAAGTATTTCCAATTTTTTTTTTAAAAAGTGATTAGGTAATGTGGAAATATGTACTAATCTTTGAAGAGGTTTGGCAAAGGGAATGTGTGATGCCTCTGACTTGTATCCATTAAAATAGTTAAAAAGATAAATTATATGATGTGTATCTTATCTCAATAAAAATAAAAAGATTTAAATAATTAAGAAGTTGTAAGAAAGCATTAGAAACAAAAGTATATAAGATTTAATCTTAATTATGTCACAATTTGGAAAAAAGTAGAATAACTTAACCAGTTGTTATACAGAATTGCACTTAGTAAAAGTGTAACACTGTCAGACTAATTATTATCATGCAAAAACAATCTTAGTTTTGAATAGAACCTTAGGTTCCATCCTAATCTTCTCCACAGAAAAACCAGACCAAATCAAACAAATCTTAATTTGAAAAAAGGAAAATAAAATAGGAGACAAAACTCAAAACAACACAAAGAGTAGATGAGCCCCCAAAATCATATGTATTTCCAAATGAGTTTTTTTCCTTCTAGGTCATACAGTCCTTAGAATTCAGTAAGTCACTGTCTCCCTCCCTACTTCATAGCCTGTGAGGTGATTCTCCTGCTCTAAATGTCCCCATTGGCAAACCTCAAACTATGACAACTGTCCAAACTGAGATGAATCCATACTCAAGTTGGTGCATGGAGAAGCAATTAGATCACTGGTCTCTGCTTGATGTAGCCATCAGGGTGGGGATTCAAGAAGATCCCTGGACTCAATGCCATCACATTCAGATCAAGCCACATCTGAAAGCTAGACCTGAAAAACCTGGATTCCCACCACAGAATTCAGGACTGTGTCTTTCCTGCCTGGAGTTGAATTCTCAGAATTTCAGGATATCTATGTCTAGCTCTTAGTCTCTCCATCTTTCTCCAGTGGCTGTCTCTGACCTAGTCTTTGTGGTATGTTAACACTTTAGTTCAGGAGTGAAACTATAGTATAGGTATTCTGTGGGTAAGTCCCACACAATCAACCCCTTCCAAAATGGTGCCTGATTAAACTTTGGCAATATGATAAGTATGGCATTGAACTTCTTTCTTGTACTGTATCATGCTATGAAGAAATCTTTCTCTTTTAGCACTTGAAATACTTCACTCCAAGCTCTCCTTGTCTTGAGAAGTTGTAATTCTGATTGAACGTTTTCTGCCCTAGTATAAATTACTGAATATTATGATGGTGGTCTAACATGATGGAAGGCCAAAACAAAAATGACAGCTTATTTTCTATGACTACTTCCTCCTCCTCCCCTCAGCCCTGGTTACAACTTCCTCTTTCCTTTCCCATGCATATGAAGAAAATTCCAATCAGTTCCTCATGCATTATTAATGCCTGTCTCAAGCTCCATCTCTGGCCAGAGATCATATAACCTTCAGCCCCCTTTGTATCTGGCCAGAGGAGGAGCCCAGCCTCACGAGTTGTGCACTCCTCTCCATGTCCTCAACAATGACCTCTTTTTCCTTTTTTTGCCTCTATATTATGCTGGAAAACTTAACATTTTGGTGCTGTGACTCATATTGGTAGTGCATGTGGCTCCTGGAGTTCACCCCCACTTCTGAGCTCTCCTGCTTTCATACTACTCTCCTTTTCCCTGGGACCTGCCTGTTTGCTGTTGCTAGCCTGCATCCAACCTAGATACCTCATTCCTCATAGATGAGCCATCTCTCAGTTCAAGGTTTCCTGACTCAGTTTCTCAGTCTCTCAGTCTCAGAAATTTGTGAGCACACATTGAGAAACCTTCTGCATGTCCCTTTGGTCATGCTTCTTGGGCAAGCCTACTGCTCTTAAGCCCCAAGGCTGGCCCTCTCATCCTTTAAGACCCCTCCCTGTACTCTCATTGATGGCTGATGAGAACAGGTGTTGGGGTTTTCTCTCTGTCACACTATCAAAATGAGGGATAACTTCTTTTGAAAAGTGTGACCCAGGTTATTTTTTGTTGTAACTCCTGGCTCACCTCTAATTTGGTCACTATGGAATACTTTTTTTTTTTTTTTTTTTTTTGGTACCAGGGATTGAACTCACGACCCCATGCTAGCAAGGCAGGCACTTATGCTGCTAAGCTAAATCCCTGGCCCTGGAAAGTACTTTTTCCCATCCTCCAAAAACATACCTCTGGTTCAATCTTGGCCCCCTTGATCTCAGGGAGACCATAAAATCCAAAAAGCTGATCTTTTATTGCCAAGTGGCTTGGCTGGCTTACAAACTTGATGGCAGCCAGTGGCCTGAGGAGGAGACTTTTGACCCCTCTATTCTTCAAGATTTAAGTAACTTGTTATCACAATGGCAAATGGTCAGAAATCCATTATGTTCAGGTCTTTTTACACTCTGAGGACATATCCCTCTCTTATTCAGTCATGTAAGGAAGCCCAAGTACTTCTGGCCTACTCTACCCCAACAGATTCTCTCCCTCCCAACTGGACCCCTAAGATGATGTGCCTCCTGTCTTTATTCCCTTTCCCCCATATTCCCAAGCCCAAACCCTTAGCCTTCTCAACCAGAGGTTCCTGAGGCTCCTGCCTCACCTTCTTCCCTTTCCTCACTCCCCAATCTCAGATTCCTCAATTTCCTCAACCTGAGCATCTATTCTCCCTGATGGCTCCTCTTCTTCCTCCTCCTCTGCTCCCCCATCTCCATTCCCCCCACCCTACTCACCCCATTCAATCTTGCATCTCTCAACCACCTAGAATCTACATGGTTTTCAGTCACCATCTTGTGATCCCATGCCATATGATCCTCAGCAGCCATCTTACTGCAAGTCACATGGAGGATTGTCACCAACTTGTGGTCTTCCACCATGTGACAACTGCCACCATCTTGTGACAGGCCACATGGTAAACAGCCATCATTTTGTGGTCTTTCATCATGTGCTCATCAGCAGGCATCTTGTTGCACATCACATGATGACCAATTGCCATCTTGTGCTCCCTCATCATGTGACTGACAGCAGCCATCTTATTGTGGGTCATGTGGTACCCAGTTGCCATCTTGTGCTTCCCTGTCACATGGTGATGAGCAGCCATCTTATGGTTGATCGTCCTGTAACTGCCCACAGACACCTGCTGGATGGTTGGATGCTCGATGGTCATCTACACTCCCACTCCATGGTCTTCTCAGCCTCAAACTCTATTCTCCCTTTAGGAACAGGCTGGTCCCAAGAGACTAGTTCTAATACATGTTCCTTTTTCCCTTGCTGACCTATCTCAGATTAACCATAAGTTAGGTTCCTTTTCTAATTACATTCAATATTATATTAAAGAGTTGGAATTTATAACTGCTATGAATTACATTTCAAGGATGTTTGTGTGATTCTAAACACCACCCTCAGTTTACAAGAAAGGGATAAATTATGGCAAGCAGCTTGAGAAGAAACTGATCGTAGAAAAAAAGCCAAAACTGCTGAAAATGACCCTGGGCCTTCTACTGTACCTGAACAGGACCCTGACTGGAATTATCAAGCTGGAGAGGGCTTTCATACAGTACATAAGATGACTGTATAATTGTAGGCCTTAACAAAATAGCTCACAAACATAATAACTATAATAATCTTTTAGAACAGGTCTATGAGGCTAATGAAAACCCTGCAATGTTCCTCTCAAGTCTCAGGGACACTCTAAGTTTACTAATGTAAACCTAAACTCTCCTGAAGGGACAATTGTTATTAAGTCTTATTTTATTTCCCAGTCTGCCCCTGACATTCAGACAAAACTACAAAATGCTGAATTTGGCCCTCAAACCCTACAGGGAGACCTTCTTAAAATGGCTTTTTGTGTTTTCAGCAATAGAGACAAAACACAAAAGTAGGCAAAAGAGGCACACCCAGAAAAAGAAACTTGCTAAACATCAAGCTTAGCATGGCACTTGGAGTAAGTCAAAACAAGGCAGAGCTGCCTGAGCCCCTCCCAGAGCATACTTCAAATGCAGCAAAGAAGGACACTAGGCAAGAGAATGTCCCAATCCACAGCCTCTGCCAGGGCCTTGTCCTCTTTGCAACCTCAAGGGCCACTGGAAGAGTGACTGTTCAAGCCACCAGAGAGTGGGTAAGCCATCCTCCAATTTCTTGCCCTCACAAGAGATCTCATCATCACCAGATTTGTTGCTGACTTATCTACTTGGACTTGCTGTTGAAGAAGACTGATGGGGCTCAGGGTTTATGGCCCCTACAAAGATATCCTTCTTGGAGCCCTGAGTCTCATTGGAGATCTCAAGTAATACACTTTCTTTACATGTAGACATGAGGTCCACATATAGTGTTCTTCCTGAGATTTCAGGCCACTGTATTAAATCCACAGTCTCCATAGTGGATATTGACAGCCAATCTACACAGCCTCTTCAAACAGGACCCATCCCCTGTAGGTTCCAAACTCTTCTCTATCCATAGCTTTCTAGTAATATCAACATGTTCCACACAATTTTTGGATAAGGATCTTCTCCAAAAGCTTAATTTCTCCTTTACCTTCTCCCATATCACAGCTCTTGTCCTCCAAATGCCATCACAGTGCACCACCAGTCCATCCCTTCCCCTTCATCCTTCCTCCTTCCCTTGTCAATCCTATAGTCTGTGATGCCACCAACACCACACTCACTACCCATGCTAGGATATTGCATTCCCCAATATCCTATATCTCCCAAACATCAATGGAGGCTCAAACCTAAAATCAAGTGTCTTCGGAAAATGGTTTTCTCAAACCTACTCCTTTGCCTACAATGCTCCTATTCTCCCAGTACTCAAGTCTAATGGTTTCATTAGACTTGGTACAAGGCCTTAGGATAACTGACAACACTGTTACCCCAATTCACCCAGTGGTGCCAAGCTCTTACACTGTACTCTCATACTCCTCCCTCTACCACTCACTTCACAGTTCTAGACCTTAAAGATGCCCTTTTCATTATCCACCTACAGCCTGATTGCTAAGATTTCTTTGATTTTATGTGGAATGACCCAGACACTCTCATGTCTCAACAATTCACCTGGACAGTGATCCCCCAGGGGTTTGGAAACAATCCTCATTTCTTTAGCAAAGCCCTTATTGCTGACCATACAGCTCTTGACCTCAAACCCAGAACTCTCCTTCAATATGTTGATGACCTTCTCCTGTATTCTCCCTCCCACACTCTAACCATACAACATACAACCACTCTCCTCAATTTTCTCTTCAACCATGGTTTCAGAGTCTCCCCAAGTGGCTTCCCCAAAGGTCAAATATCTGGAGCTCACTTTCACTCCTACCACTCATTCCATCACTACAGACTACAAGGCAATGCTTCAAGATCTCCAGGTGCCCATGACCAAACAACAGGTTCTATCTTTTCTGAGTTTAGCTAATTTGTTTTGTCTCTGGATTCCTAACTTTGCATCTGTAGCCCAACCCCTGTACAAAGCTTCCAAGGGCTCCATATCAGTGCTCCTAGACCCCATTACACCTATACACTCCTCCTTTAATAAAATGAAAAATGCTCTCCTAAGGGCCCCAGCTCTCAGTCTCCCTGATCCCACACAACCCTTTACTCTGTACACTGCCTCTCAAGATCACAATGCTAAGGTGTACTGGGACACAAAAAGGTACCTTCCTTTCAAGTGGTAGCCTGCTTGTCAAAACAGACAACACAGTGCAAGGATGAGCACTCTGTTTCTGAGCTCTTGCAGCCACAGCTGTACTGACACCAGAAGCTAAAAACTTTACATTGGGACAATTTACTATATTACATTCATTTCATCATCTAAATGAGTTTATCGCACATAAGACACTCCCGGCCCTGATGACCCCTTCTTGCCTTCAACAGTTACATCTAGTCCTCTCTCAGGATCCTTCCATCTCTATTGCAACCAGTTGTCCTCTCAACCCAGCAACTTTGCTCTCCTCCTCAGAAGAACACCCTCACCATGACTGCATTGAGGTCCAACAGATGACTCCCACAACTTTTCCTCACATTAGTAGCACACCTCTCTCTTTAGCCTTTGACACATGGTTCATAGATGTCAGCTTGACAAACACAGACCATCAAAAGAGAGGAGAGTGTGCAATAGTTACCCAGTCAAAAGTCATAGAGACTAATCCACCTGGGACATTTTCACAAAGTGCAGAAGTTATTATTCTTACATGGGTTATTACACTGTCAAAGGACAAGATTATAAATATATACACGATTCAAAGTACACATTCAGCATTTTACACTCCCATGCTACTATCTGACAATAAAGAGATTTTATCCACACTGAGAGAGCCCCCATCATTAATGCATCTCTTGTCCTTAAACTCCTAGAAGCAGCACAACTCCCAAAACAAGCAGCAGTTATTCATTGCAGGGGATATCAGAATTCTAGAGACTCCACTGTTCAGGGCAATGCCTTTACACATACACAAGCCAAGTCACCTGTACAAAGACCATATCCTTTTCATCTTCTCCTGTTGGTCCCAAAGCATCCTACCTGAGCCTAACTACTCACTAAAACAACTACAATTGCTTCACAAACTGGGTTACACACAAAACACTTACGGGTGGATTTGTCAAAGATCAAAACTTGTTCTCCCAGATTAGCAGGCCTTGAACATCATCACTTACTTGCATAACTGTTTTCATGGAGAATTACAGACCCTCTACAGACTCTTAGCCCCAGTGGTAACACATCGTTTTCATCTACCAGGTTACCTACATCTGTCAGCTCTGTGCTAAAACCTCTCCTCAGGGACATATACCATCCCCTTCCTTTCCTACTCACCAATGTTGTGGACACATGTCCAGTCAAGACTGACAGATATATTTCACACACATGCCCCACTACAAGAATCTTAAATATCTTCTTGCCTTTGTCTTTTCAGGATGAATAGAATCCTTTGCCACAGCCAGGGAAACTGTTGACATAGTTACTAAAGTCCTATTGTAAGAAATCATTCCTAGGTTTGATCTACCTCAAAGTATCCAATTAGACAATGGTTCAGCCTTTACTTCTCAAATCACTCAACAGGTATCCTTAAGCTTACATATCACTTGGTACCTTCACATTCCATACCATCCACAATCCTCAGGAAAAGTAGAAAAGGTGAATGGCCACATAAAAACACACCCCACAAAACTCATTTTAGAATTACACCAACCTTGGCCTCAGCTTTCTCCCTTAGCCTTAGTCAAGCTCAGAGAACTTCCTCAGGCTCCTACCTTTCTAAGCCCTTTTGAATTCATGTATGGACAACCATTCCTACTCCACAGTCTTCCTATCCTCTAAAATCTGTCTCCTCTTGCTGTTCATATCCCAAACCTCTCCTCCCTCCAACACAAAATGACAATCTCTGCCTTCCCCAACCTTCTGATGGAAACAAACCAGATCCTCCCATATCCCTGGGATACCTAATTTATCTCAAAACTTCTAAGTCCACAGGACTACAACAAATGTGGAGTGGCCCCCATCTGGTCTGCCTCACAACTCTGATGGACTGCCATCCATCAAGGTCGCTGGACTGCCATCCTGGTTCCATGTCACTCAGGCTAAACATTGCCCTTCTAACCCAAACTCCCTTGGCTCTAAACATCCTGAGTGGTCATCACATCTCCCTTTTCTCAATCATCTTTGCCTTACCAGGGGTCCACAGCCACAACTTTCAGACTAACTCATGTTTTGTTATTCTATCTGATTCCTGATTCCTTACACCCTGTTTGTTATTCTTTTCACCATTCTGGGCAGCCTTTCCTGAGAGCTTCCACATTATACTATAAAATCACTTTCAGTACTATTCTACATAACAACTATCTTATTTCTCTCCATGCTCAACAGTCTAGTTAAACATGAGATCCCTCTCAATGTTGGCTCTTGTCTCACTTATAGTTAATGCAGTCACAGCCCTCCCCATCCTCAGTCTATAATTTCCCAAACATGATTTGACTGCCAGGCCTTACATTCCTCATGCTTCCCACTCTCTCCAGCCCAACCTCCAGACCAAAGACAAGTCCTAACTACACTCCTATTTTTACCCTATCAGATAGAGGAATAATTGCCTCCTGTAACTTCACTATCCTATTCCATGTTCATTTTTTAGATTCCCTACTGTCATCTTAAACCTTATGCTCAAACCTAGCATAAGGGAAGCCTAACCAAAATGGAGTAATTTGCTCATCTTACAACATCTGCTGTCATGAACAAGGTCTGGTTATAACTCCCCATGATGCACCAGTGACAGTGTGTCAATCCCTACTGGTTTTAAGTTGACAAGTGGAATGTGAAACCATTGGCATACACACAAGAGGAAACATTTGGAAAAAGTGAAATCCATTCATCATAACCACAACAAGTTGTGGGGGGTAGTGTAAAACAAGTAAGATTCACAGTCAAAAATGTGTCACAGCCCCAGTATCTCATGGGAAATTCATGGGGCCTTTATTTCTATAACCATCATGGGTATGACCCAAAACCCAACCCCACAAGTTGACTTCCTCATTTTATGTGTAAAACCCATAATCCCACCTCCATCATCAACATCCTAATAATACCTAACTCACTGCCACAAGTATTCCCACATCAAACTCAATCCATTACCCAACTTCTGTCACAAGCATATGTTACCCTTTCACACTTCACAAATCTTACAGAATGCTGTCTTTGTGTTCCATACCAACAAAATGCTTATATGGCTGCCCCCACATATTGGAATGTGTCTTACCTATCCCACCCACATAATCCAGCCATTGTGGGACCTCTCTCTATCTAAGGTCCACCTGACTGGCAAACTAACCTCACCTGCCTGGTATCTTTGTCTCAATTTTTTTCTTTCCAAGTGAGGGATCTTCCCCACTGCACTCACAACATTACCTCCAACCAAAATCTAGCTGTCTGCCCACCCCATAGCTGATTTATAGGTTGCCAAACAAGGTCTTGTGCTTGCCTTCCTTTTCAATAGACAGGGTCTTATATCCTAATCATTTTAGCTCTGGCCCTAATAGTAAGCCATCAGGAGGCCATGGAAATTTCTTTCTTGTCCTAACTCCACAATACACACTTCACTCAGGGAACAAGGGTCATCCATGCTCCAGTTCTTATTGGTGCAGGTATTCTCTTTGTACTTGGAGCTAGCCTCAGGGTTGGGAGAATAGGCATGGAAGCCCATCTTTATCACCACCTCTCCTTGGAGCTTCACCAACAGATACAAGACATAAACATCTCCATCCACTCACTCCAAAACTAAATAAATAGCCTTGCAGCAGTTACTCTCCAGAACTGACAAACTGTAGATGCCCTTACAGCAAAAGAGGGAGGTACCTGTGCTATGCTGGAAGAAGAATATTGTTTCTTTAAAAATGAGTCAGGAGCCATCATGGAAAAGGTAAAAAGTCTTCACAACTGCCTAGACAAAAAGTGCCAACCACTAGGCTATGGACATTCCTCTTCCTTACCATAGTCCTGGTGGAGTGACATATTCAGATCATGAGCACCTTCCTTCTACCTCTCCTGAGTCCCTTAATTATAATAATAACCTGCTTCTTCATAGCACCTTGTCTTTTTAACTTTTTTGAGATTTCTCCACCCTAGGATGTGAGTGTTCACCAATGATGAGCCCCTTGTCTTGTCTGAAACGCCTGGTACTGGCTTCTACGTGGGCATTAACTATCATCCCATCAACCCTCCCAAGCTCCAATGCAATACCTCTGTTCAGCAGGAATCAATCTGAGAGAGTCATTGCCCTTTCTTAACAGCAAAAAATGGGGATGAAAATTTTCTGCCCAAGTATAAATTACTAAATATTATGGTAATGGTCTCACATGGCAGAAGACCAAAACAAAATGACAGCTTATTTCCTTGATGACTACTTTCTCCTCCTTATCCCCTCAGCCCTGATTACAGATTCCTCTTTATTTTTCTGTGTACAAGAAGAAAATTCCAATCAGTTCCACATGGATCATCAATGCCACCCCAAGCTCTGCCTCTGGCTAGAGGTCATATAAAATCCAGCTCCCTTTGTACACAGCCAGAAGAGGAGCCCAGCCTCTTGAGATGTGCACTCCTCTTTACATCCTCAGTAAAGCCTTTTTTTCTCTTTTTCTTTTTTTCTGTGTGTCTCTCTATTGTGCCAGAAAAACTAACACTAATAGGCTTTCCTTTATAGGTGATTTATTTCTTTTGTCTAACAATTTTTAATATTATGTTCTGATGTTGAATCCTGACTATTATATTCCTGGCTACATTTTGTTTTATTATAGCTAATAGGAGTCCTAGATTCTTCACTTATCTGTATGTCAAATTCATTTTCTCTGCCAGGGAAATTTTTTGCCATGTATCTGTGAAGACTTTTTCTTTTATATAATTTGTGCCATCTCTTGCTTGTTCATTGGCTCCAATCAATTTTATGTTATTCTCCTTTGTCTCATCTAGCAGCTGCTGGGTTGATTTCTCATGATCTCTTGCTGTTTTTTTTTTTTTTGTACTGGGATCAAACTCATGACCCCATCCTTGCCAGGCAGGTGCTTGTGTTGCTGAGCTAAATCCATGGCCCCTTTGCTGTTTTAAAGAAATCTTTCTTTTCATGATCATTAACCAAAAACCTGACTTCTATGTCTGAAATTCTGTTCTTACATTGGTTTATTCTGCTATGGATACTTTCAATAGGAATTTTAAACCTGGATATCTGCTTGAATCTGCTTTATAGATTCTATTTCTTTTTTGTTGTATATTCATGATTTCCATCATTTTTCTAAGTCCTTCTATTTTTATCTGTATTTGCTCTAAGAGTCACTAAGCATGTTTTTCTTCATGGTCACTATCTCTGTAGTCATCTGAGAAATTATTTCTGATTTGAGTTTTTCTAGAGTCTTGTTCATTCACTTGGTTGTTACCACTTTAGAGCAGCCAAGTGAGTAGCTTTCAGATTGTTCCACTTCATTGATCCCTGGGCTAACTGGATGTATGCGGTTGTGTCTTGTTTGTATTCTCATTTTCTTTTCTTAAGCTTAATTCCTAGGTTGATGTTTGTAAATTGCCTATGGTAAGTTTTTTTTATTGTTAGTATTTAGAATCACTAGGAATCACTCAGAAGTATCTTACAGGTGTAGCTTTTTTTTAGTTTTGAGACTATTACAAGATCTTACCTCTTCAATTTGTTGGGTATGAGAAGTTGCTGCCTGCTTGTTTTGGCTCCTGGTTCTTTGGCACTGGTCCACAGTATTTTCTATGACTCTTAGGTAATCTCAGTCTTGGTATACCAGGAAGAACATCTATCTACAATAATTATGTCACTTTGGCTAAAGTGGTACAATCAGTGATAACAATAGCATCCAACACAACCTACAAAATGACAAATTGAGGTATCCATTACTAGTTCATACAATTAAAGGTATTACCTTTAATTGTATGAACTAGATTTGTGGTTATATAACAAAATCTAAAACAAGCCAGAAAATTGTATACCATAAAAAAGCCCTCAAAATGCCAATTTTCCCCCAGGGGACAAAATTTAAAAGAGGTTAGGGGCAAAATAGACAAATAGAAAAAAAGGAAGAGATTAGAAGCAAGGCTGGAGGATAAAGGAAGATAATGCAAACTTGGGGAAACTGGTGAAGAAGACAGGAGGGAAAGAAAGAAGAAAAAATTAAAAGAAATAACAGAACAACACCCACAAAAAACTAGAAATCACATTCACACTCTTAAGTATAAGATAAACAATGAAGAGAAAAAAGTTTTAAAAAAAGAAGAAAAGAGAGAAAATAGTGTCCACTTCAAGATTTGTCTCTGCTGTTACTGGTAGGCAGTGTGTTGAGACAAAATCCAGATCCATGTTGATTTACCCCAGTAAGCCAACAGTAACTTTGTGTTAGGGTAGTGTATTATCTCAGTGAGCCTGTGCCTTTGTTTCCCCTGAATTTCAGGCTGGTTTATGTAAGTGAGGGTGGAAGCAGACCTGTTCAGCCTGCAGCATTTAATGCATCTTCTGTGGGCTTGAACCCAGCTAAGAGCTGCTAGATAGAGCCAGGAGTTTTTCTAAGTTCTAAGTTCAGTTGGCCCCTCTCCAAGATGGCTCCTGGCCAATTGCCCGCTCTCACAGGACATCCATTTCCCACAGAATCACCACTAGCCAGTGTAGTCCTCCAAATTCACTGCTCCCTTCCACTTCTGTGTCTCTCCATGGAGGCCTCTGTGGATACCAGCAGTTATCATGTTATGGTTTGTGTTTGGATGTTACCCCCAAAGCCTCATGTAGTCATGGAGGTGGCTGAATGTAGTGTTTGTGATTGGTTCATTGTCTAGTGCTGGGATTGGTAGTGTGAGTGCTGCACTTGCTGAGGGGTTAGTAACTGACACACAATATAAGGGAGGGAAAGAAGCTTGCTTCTTTCTTTTGTCCTTTTTGCTCTTGCCACTTCTGGTATCTGCCACAGCTACTATGTTGTACCTCAGTCATACCACCTTGACTTGGAGATAGCTGATTATGGAATGGAAAGTCCATGAACTGTGACCTAAATAAATCTTGGATGGATCCAACCCACTGTTTCTCTGAGTCCTGAGTTCAGTTTCATCCCCTTTCAAAATGGCAATTGACCAGTCACTTTCTCATGGGGATGTTTGTATCAGGTTCACTCACCACTCCATACAGACCATGGTGTCCTCTACTCCATTCCACAGAAAGATCTTGTCTCAAAAACAATGATGATTATTTACCAACATCATATAAGATTGTTGCATGAATTAAATGAACATTTGGTAATAGTTCCTGGTACACAGTAAGCTCTCTCTAAATGTTAACAATTATTAGCATTGTCACCACTCTCTAAATGTGTTTTATTGCTAATAGTTTCATTCTTGGTTACTATTTTTACCCATGGGTATATGGTTTTAACCAGTGCCTTTTAAGGCTTTAAGACAGTTTAATGCCATTTTGAGGTTTTAAGCTCTTCTTAACTCACTCAATCTTCACTTAGTCATTGAAGACTTATTGATTCTTCTTAGAAATACATCTCTCAAGTGGTCACTAGCTTTATTTTGTTCAAGCTCTTAATTCTCACTTGAGAATTCCAATAATTCTTTAAACTATTCTTTCTACCTCTGCTCTTTCCCCAGTCATTTTTCACACTGTAATCAGCCATTTGTAATACAGTTCTCTTTCCCTTTTGTAAATTCTCAGTGGAGTTGGAAATGTGGCTCAGTGGTAGAGTGCTTGCTGAGCATGCATAAGATTCATGTATTGATCCCTAGATCAGATAGACTTCAACACAATTATAGTGTTACTCCATTGTAACAAACAGACATTGTAACATTGTTACTCTATTGTAACAGACATATCAACTAGACAAAAAGAAATATCAGAAGTGAACCACACTTTAAAAAATGGACTTTATAAATATCTACAGTGTTTCATTCAACAACAGAATACATATTCTTCTCAGCAGTACAGAAAACTTTCTCCAAAATAAATCATATGCTAGCTTATAGAGCATGCTCAAATAAATGTAAAACATTTGAAATTATCCTATGTGTATTATTGGATCATAGGACAGTGAAATAAAAAATCAATAGCAGAAAAAACCACAAAGATTCTGCAAACATATAAGGATTGAACAATACTCTGTTGAATAATCAGTGGGTCACAGAAAAGACAAAGGAAGCAATTAGACAGCTCCTGGAATCAAACAATGCCACTGCAACCTACTAGGATTTATGGGACACAATGAAATCAGTCCTAAGGGTGAAGTTCATAGCTGTGAAAATGAACCTCAGAAAAACAGACTGAGTTCCAATAAATAACATCAAAGTCATAGAAAAACAAGAAAAATATTCCACATCCAAGGCTAGTATAGGAAGGAAATTGTAAAAATAAGAGCAGAAATGAATGAAATTGAAACTAAAAAATACAAAGGCTCAAAGAATAGAAGAGTTGGTTTTTCAAAAGAATAAAAATAATTAGGCAACTCTTTAGCCAGTGTTAGCCAAAAAAGGACAGAAAAGACCCAAATCAATGCAAGTATAAACAAAAAAGGAGCAACCACAACAGACATCCTCAAAATCCAGGAAATTATTAGTAACTGCTTGGAAAACCTGTATTCCAGTAAATTGGATAAGTCAGAAGAAATGGACAGTGTGATGATACATTGATTGATTGAGTCATCTTGAGTAAGTAATGCCAGGCTAAATTGGGTCACCATAGTTCTGGGTCTGAAAGACCCACCCTTAGGATGATTATCACCACAATGGTATATAAAGGGGAAACAAAGGAGGAAGGATTTCTTCAGTTTTCTTCAGGGAAGCTTCAATCTTCACTTTCACCTTGGGTGTCATCTCCTGGCTTCCAGCACAGACTGTTTAGCTTCCAGCACTGAACCTTCAGCCTTCCATTGCAGAACTCTCAGTGTCATGATAGAGACTCATATGGGACACTACACAGAGCTTTAGTCTTTTAGCTGGGTCCTTCAGATCCCCAATGTGCAGACTGTACTTTTAGACTCTTCCGCATATGACTCTGTTGCTGGTCATTGTAAAACAATCTTATAAATTCTTATATATTTGTACATATTTTGATAAAGAGAAAAAAACAGAGATTAAGAATTTCAAAAACAAGATAATAGGAAATTGACAGTGGTCAATATATTGCATATTGTTATTTTCAAAGTAGTTGCCCAGATTACAAAATATAGGCATACATAATTGATCAAACAATATAAGCACAAACTGTCCTCTTCAATGAACTAAGAGAAATCAGTAGTATAATTATCTTATCTATCCTTTGTATACATATATAATTTTTTCCTTTTCCCTTCCTTCTTTTATTCTTTTACCCATTCCTGTTGTCCTTTATTTTTGAGCTCTTTATTTCCCTTTAACACTGTCTATTGTAGACTTTATGTCTTATCTACTTTTTCAGTATTCTTACACTACAGAGACAATACTGTTTACACATGTGGGTCTGGCTTATTTCATTTAAGAGTATGGATACTAGTTGCATCCGTTTACCTATAAAAGTTGAGTAGTACTCCAGTATATAAAAACCACATCTTTTTAATACATTCCTCAGTTGCTGTGCATTTGGGTTGTTTTCAAGATATAGTTGTTACAAATTGTGTTGCTATGAACATAGGTAACACATATTGCTGTGGTATGATGTTTTTAATTCACGTGGGGAAATACCCAAAAGGCAAATAGTTGGATCTAATGGGACCTCTAATACTAGGTTTTTGAGGAATCTCCACAGTGATTTCCACAATGGTTGTATCAATCTACACTCCCATCAACACTGGAGAAGGGTTTCTTTTCCCCACAGCCCCTCCAGCATCTTTTATTGGTTCATTTCTTGATAATAGTCATTCTTTCTGAGGTCAGATGGAATCTCAGTGTTGTTTTAATTTGCACTTCTCAAATGACAAGTGATGCTGAACATTTTTCTATATGTTTATTTGTCATTTGTATTTTTTCAATCTGAGAAGTATGTGCTCATCTCAGATATCTATTTTTGGATTAGTTCTTTGAATTTGAGGAGTTTGAGTTTTTTTTCAATTCTTTATATGTTCTAGATAGAAGTCCTTTTTCTGAGGGTTGGCTAACATTTTTCCCACCCTATGGGTTTTCTTTTCACTGTTAGTGATTTCTTTTGAGGATCAAAAATCTTTTAATAAAATGAAATTCCAGGTTTTGATTCTGTGAAGTACTTCCCATAAAGTTGGCTTTTGTTCATGAACTCTCTGCTTACCCCTATGTCAAGACTTCTACCTACTTTGTTTTCCAGTAGACTTAGTGTTTCTGTTTTAATATTGAGGTTTTTTAATCATTTTTACTTTAGTTTAGTGTATATAGATATGGGTTTAGTTTTAGTCTTTGGTATGTAGAAATCTAGTTTTTCCAGCAAGATTTGTTATAGAGGCTATCCTTCCAGAGAACATGTTTTTTCTCTTTGTCAAAGATAAGGTGGCCAAATGTGTTTGTAGTGGTGTCTAATTCTAATCTGTTCCATTGGTCCTCAGGTCTGGTTTTTTGCCAGTACCAAACAAATTATGTCACTTCAGCTTTGAAGTATAATTTCAAGTCTGGAATTGTGATGCCTCATGAATTAGCTTTGTTGCCCAGGATTTCTTTTGCTATTCTAGGTCTCTTTCATTCCCAAATGAATTTTAGGAATGTTTTCTCTAGATCTGTAAAGTATGCTAAATGTATTTTGATCAGGATTGTATTAAATCTATATAAAAGTTTGGGGAGTAGGGCCATTTTCAAAATGTTGTTTCTTCCTATCCAGGAGCATTTTCTGATATCTTCATTGATCAATTTCATGGATCAATTTTTTTAGAGTGCTGTAATTTTCAATGTATAGATCTTTTATTTCCTTTGTTAGATTCATTCCTAAATATTTCATTTTTTGGATGCTATTGTAAAGGATGTGGTTTCCCTAACTTCCCTCTCAGTGAGCTTGCTATTTGTGTACAGGAATACAACTGATTTTTAAAATTTTTATTTAAAGAGGGAGGAGCAAAGCAGAAAAAAAGGGTATAAGCAATACAGAATTTCAAAAAATAAACAGTAAGAAATCACTAGTTGATACATTATATCTTGTCTTCTTGGATATAGTTTTTCAAGTTACAAAATTGAAGCATACAAAGTGGACATTCAAACAGTGAGGCTACAAACAGTTCTGTTCACCGATCCAACAAAAACTTAGCAACATGGTTATTAATCCTACACACTTAAATATACATGCAATTATATCATTTAGAGCACTTTCTTTTCCTCCTTTTGCTTTTTAAGTCCATTATCTGTTTAGTTAAATTATGTTTCAGGTTGCTCAGTACCTTACTGATCTGTTTTGTTGCTATTTAATTTTTTAAATTTTTGCTTATTTCTTATTATTTTTAATTTTTATTTATTTATTTATTTTGAAGGTAGTAAAATACATCAGAACAAGACAGGACAAAGCCAATTGAGACAGTGCAGTGAAATTGGTACAGAACCTCACAGCAGGTTACTGGGATAACAGCAATAGGTATGATAGTATATCTGGTTTTCTTCACAATAGTTGTTCCTTCAATCAGGTAAAGCAATATCAAAGGAAATACCAAAATTATAAAAACAGAATATTGAATAGAGCAAAACCATTGATTAGAACAGAGCAAAACAGAGATAAAAATATTTGCCTTCAAAAAGATGGCAGAAGGAAATTCCCCTTATTTTCTATATTGCATATAGTCAAACTCAAAAGAGATACTCAGATGTCTGGCTCTCACTTGCTAGCAGAGGGGAGGGGATGAGATGGATGTTTGATTCTTAGCCTGCATGCTGGTAGGCTCACAGCTGCCCACCAGAGCAGTGAGATGGCTCCCTGTTTTCCCAGTGCCACAAGTTCCAACATGGCATGGATCTCAGGAAACACTGATATGGTTCTTGCCCTGGAGCGGCTGCAGCTTGGAAGGCCACAGCCACTTACCAAAGTGGCGTGCTGACTGCCTGCAACTGATTTTTGAATATTGACTTTGTATCCAACTATGCTATTGAATGTTTTTTTAATTTTAGAAGACTTTTGGTGAAATTTTTGGGGTCTTCTATGTACAGTATCATGTCATCTGTGAATAATCATAGTTTAACTTCTTCATTTCCTATCTTTATTTCTTTCATTTCTTTCTCTTGTCCAATTGCTGCAGCTAAAATTTCTAGGACTATGTTGAATAAGAGTGGAGATAGTGGACATCCTTGTTTTATTCCTTATTGAATGAATTTGATGTTTTCCATTTCTTTTGTGATAAGATAGGTAGGAGTTTTGTTGGGGACCACAAATTCACAATGACTGGCTTTGCATATTTCCCTATTGGATAAAAGGAAGAATTGAGATTACTGGTACCACTAATCTAAGATTTCCCATTGACTCTTCTAAGCATAAGATCATCAACAACGTCTTAAATCACCTCATGATTATACTCAAGGACAAGATACTTCTACAATTAAATCATTTACACCTTTTTTTGAAGAGTAGAATATATTTATTGAAAGAAAGCTTCTGTCTGAAGAGAGACAGAAGGGCATCCACAAGTGGGTTGCCCAAGATTCTCTTTTTTTTCATCCTTTTTAAAAATTTTATTTAAAGAGGAAAAAAGCAAAACAGAAAAAGAGGTAGAAACAATGCAGAATTTCAGAAAAAAATAAACAGTAAGAAATTACTAGTTGATAAATTACATACTGTCTTCTTGGACATAGTTGTTCAAATTACAAAGTTAAAGCATATAGAGTGGACATTCAAACTGTGAGGCTGCAAAGAAGTTCAATGATCCAATAACAACTTAGCAACATGGTTATCAATGCTACACACTTAAAGATAAATGCAGTTATATCCTTTAGAGCACTTTCTGTTCCTCCTTTTACTTTTTTGTTTTTTTATTTAAAGAGAAACAAAAGCATGTAAAAGGTAGAGATAATAAGAATTTCAAAAAAAGATAAACAATAAGAAATCATTAGTGGATAAAGTACATAGTGTCCTCTTAGAAATAGTTGTTCAAGTTAAAACATTAAAGCATAGAAAGTATATATTCAAACAGTGAGAGTGTAAACAGCTATGCATGCATAAATCTCTACATGTATTTCTATCCTTTCTGTATTAGAGGGAAAAACAAATCTTAGACAAAACAAAACAAATTCCTATAAAAACATGAAACCAAAAAGTCGCATAAAACCACAATTGAGATTATGGTGATCTACAATGTGATCTATAATGATTACTGGGTTGTTTTTTGCTATCTTCAATAGAATTGTCTATATCATCAAGCATAAATGAATATAGCAGTATAATTGAATATAGCAGTACATAACAATATTAGTAAAAATAAAACATTGTAGACAGTATAAAGCTTCAAAGGCAGGTAACAATCAAACCAAAGTGGATATTCTAGTGAATCTTGTCATCTTAAGTGCAGTTGCCTATATTCTCAGACTTGATACTATCAATCATAACAGCTTTGAATAAAATCTATCAATACAAAACAGCAATCTAACAGACCAGATTCGATTATGATCAGTCATGGTAAAACAGTGTAGGTTTTACAGAGCTTTAGATTAAGTTAATAGGAAATGAAGGATGATTACTGTACTGTATCCTGTTATTTTCAGGATTACTGTCTGTGTCTAGTACAGGTAGAATGACTGGAACAGAATATAATACATCTAAGCAGAGTAGTGTGAGTAATGTGGGTTTTAAATCCTGGTGCACTATTAACAATATAGTGTATCAAGGCATCTATGTTAGAGATTCTAGCCATCCTTCTCTGCCTCATTTCTGCTATGCTATTTTTCTGCCTTGTTTGTCTAGTTTTCTCCTTTATTCTACTGCCTGTCCCACTCATTGAGGCCTTTCTGCCACTACTCCTAAAATCCTGGTATTTTTTTTCTCTCTCTAGAATATTCTGCTGTATTCTCTGTAGGGTTGGATTGGTGGTCACAAACTCCCCCAGTTCATCTTTGTCATGGAAGCATCTTGTTTCTCCATTAATTTCTAGCGACAGTTTTTCAGGGTACCTCAATCTGGGCTGGAGGTTATTGTCTTTCAGGGCTTGGAATATTCTGCTCCAAGCTCTCCTTGGTCTGATGATCTGTGTCGAGAAGTCAGCTGTGATTCTGATGGGCTTACCTTTATAGGTAATGTGTTTCTTTTCTCTAACAGCTTTTAATATTCTGTTTTTATATTGAATTTCTGGCATCTTGATTATTATATGTCTGGGTGTAGATCTGTTTTGGTTGTAGGTGGCTGGAGTTCTGTATGCCTCACATAACCGAATGTCATTTTCTTTTCCCATGCTTGGGAAGTTTTCCTTAATTATTTCCATGAGTGGCCTTTGTAATTCATCTGTATGTATTCCTG
>PVLA01013819.1:0-34421 GCA_004027455.1 Hydrochoerus hydrochaeris | reverse complement strand
GTGCTCTCAGGGGAGCACGGCAGGGACCAGCCCGGGCTTTACCAGCCGTGGTCCAGGTCCATCCCTGGGGCGTCCAGAAGACGGGGGTCAGGCAGGAGCCTGAGACAAGGAAGCTGGGGCTGAAGGTTATTTTCTGAGGCTGTTTTGGTTTAGTTTAGTTTGGGGCTTTGTTTTGTTTTATTTGCTGAACCCAGGGTCTTCACCCAGAGCGACTCCCCCAGGGCCACTTTAATTTTCTCTGTTTTGAGACACCTGCCTTAGCCTCCCAGAATCTTCGATTTCCAGGCTACGTGTCCATGCCTGGCTCTTGCATTTTGGTTCTTAAAGACCCCTGATCTATAAAGACTGTATACTGAAAGCTTCTGGCAGGCAGACTCAACCAGAAGGGGCTCAAGAGTTGGATGCAAAATAGTGTTTCCTGGGCTGTCACAGACAAATCCCGGAGGTTTCGGTTACTTCTGGGGCAGCCCCTCCCACAGGGCTTCTGAGCCCTTAAAATGAGGCTGGTCCAGACTAAAGGGAGCCGTAACCTTATGCATTAAAAAAAAAAGTCTTAATTAAACTGGGTACAATGGCATAGCTCTGTAATCCCAGCATTTAGGAGGCTGAGGCATGAGGATTGCTGTGAGTTCAAGGCCAGCCTGAAATAGAAAGTGAGACCCTGTCTGGAAAAAAAATAAATAAATAAACAAATAGAAATAAAATTCAAAAGACAGCCATGGCACATGCCACTAAGCCCAGCACTAGGGAGGCTGAGGCAGGAAGATTGTTGCAAGTTTGAGACCAGCCTGGGTTAAAAAGACAAAAAAAAAAAAAAAAAAAAACAGATGACAAGGAACCGTCCACAACACCAGCTGCACCTTTTTATGTTTTACTTTGAGACAGAGTCTCACTAGCTCACTAAACTGCCTAGGCTGGGCTCAAACTTGCAATCCCCCTGCCTCAGCTCCCAGAGATCACAGACATACACCACTTGGCTTGGATTTAGTTTAAATCTAAAGGAGGAAGAAAGAAAAGGATGCTATGGTCCACGTAAGTGTCTCCCAAAAGCCAGTGTGCTAAAGCTTTGCTCACTACCTATGCTGCTGGGGATGCTGTGGACCCTTTAAGAGGCGGGGCCTAGAGGAAGGGTGTTAGATCACTGGAGGTGCTTTTGAATGGGGGATTGGGATCAGCCCCATCTCGGTTCTGTTTTTACTTCCTGGCTGCCATGAAATGAGCAATAGCTTCCTCTAGTGGTCCCGTACCCCAAAAGCAATTGTGCCAAAAGATCACAGGCAGAAGCCTCCAAACGGAGCCCAAACAAACCTTTCCTTGTGTTAAATTGATTGCCTCAGGTATTTTGTTACAATAGCAGGAAGCTAACACAAACCTATATTTCATCAAGCAAATCACCATGGCAGGCACCTGGGACTCAGTCCTGCAGGTGACTCCAAGGACTGTGCAGAGCGTATGTCAGAGTCCTGCCAGGTGAGGGTTGAGAGTGCTGGGTATGTAGCCACCAACTCCAAGGGGCTGCTAATGCCCTGGCATTGCTAATTGCCCTGTGCTTTCTGGGCAAGCCAAGGCAGGCAGCAGGTCCTGGGTGGGAGGGAGGGTGAAGAATTGAAGGGACTGTCACTTGGGGTGGCACCAGCATACAGCAGGAAGTACAAGCTGCCTCTGGGCAGGTTGGCGCAGGAAGGCTGCAGGGGGTGGGCACTCTGAGTGCATCCAGTGTCCACTGCAGACTCTGCAGCCAGAGTCTGGTCTGAATCCCGGCTCAGCTCCTCCAGCCGCACCCCTAACTTCCTGTGGTTCTGCTTCCACATCTGTAACCTGGGATAATTATAGCACCGACTCCGGAGGACTGAATGGGAGGATTACATAGGATGATTCACATAAAAGGCTGAGAACAGAGTCAAGCACTGAGTCGCCTTCCGTATGTGGCAGCTCTGGTGGCACTGCTAGGAGCAGGCATCACAGCACACATACTCAGATGTTGTTCTTCAAAAACTGAGAAAGCAGCCGGACCTGGTGGTGCATGCTTGTAATCCCAGCACTCTGGGAGGCTGAGGCAGGAGGATCATCTTGAGTTGGAGGCCAGCCTGGGTTCCATAATGAGTTCAAGGACAGTCTGAATGCTGTCTCAAAAAAAAAAATGTTTAGTCATAATTTTTAAAAATTCTTAAAATTAAAAGATGCACACAAGATGCTTTTCTAAGCACAGTGCCTAGTGTGCAGTAAATCTTCATGGTGATCACTGCAGGTTGGATTTTCTGTGTAAGCAGGAAGTTACTGTTGGCTTGGAGCAGCCGGAAGATATAACTCGTCAGCACCTGCAAAGGCTCGGGCTCTGTGATGTGGAGGGAGAGCTGTTAGAAAGACGGATGGACGTGGCCTTGGCCCTTGTTGTGGGCTTGGGACTCTCTGTTCCTTCTGTAAGGGAGTCAAGCTTGCCGGCCCTGGCCTTGTGACTTTGCTGATCCTCTGTAGGGTGGGTGAGGTAAACTTCCCAGCAAACTTGAGGACGTGAGCAAACACAACAGAGGGGAGGGGAAGGGCGTGGAGAGCCTGAGCTGATGGCTGAGCCCCCACACACCCTGAGCTGCTGCCCACTCGTGGACTTGTCCTAGCAGGGGAGAGAAAACAACCAACCTGCACTGTGCAGGCAGAATCATTCCACAGCACGCGTCCTTTCTGTTCCACATCAGTAGGGCTGTCTTCTGGGGCCTGCCGAGGAGAGTCAACAGGTCTTGCAAAGAGGAACCATTTCCAGGCTGTCTTCTGCCAAGGCCTGCTCTTCACTGACCCCTGAAAGCCATGAATCGAGCCATGCATGGGGACGCACGCCTGTGATCCTAGCACTCAGGGCACGGAGGCAGAAGGATCCATGCAAATTCAAGGTCAGCCTGGGTTCCATAGTAACTTCAAGGCCCTGCCTCCAGAAACCAAAATAAATAAATACATAAATAATAAAGCCATGAATCTGAGACTCCCATCCCGGCTGGCTTATGCAGGAGGCGGGGCCGGACCAGCGGTATTGCTGAGGCTCCCCTCCTCCCCCCCCTCCTCCTCCCCTCCTTAATCCTGACCTCCATGGGCCCACTCTGCCAGCGTTAGACCTGTGCATTGCCCTGCCGGGCCCATTTGCTAACAGCCGGGCTTTTACATCCTAATGGATGCTTCTTTGTTTTGGCAAGAGACACCAGGCCAGAACTGCCAAGCAATTTGCAGAGATAATTTTCTGATGCAACCAAGGACAACAAGGTTAGAACTCGGAAAAAGCAAACCTCGGAGTTCAACTGCCTCTCACAGGCCACACCCTGCTTCCCTCATAGCCCACCTGGATTTCCTCGGCATACCTCACCCCATTCCTGCTTTCCAGCAGGGAGGTGGTAAATCCTCTTCCAGAAGTGGTAAATCCACCTCGGGTGCCCGGTGTGGTCATGTAACTCTGGCCCAGCCACCAGGAGAGCCACCGCTTGCCTCTAATCTTGAGAAGTGGCCCAGGAATTCTGTCCCATCTGCCCTGAGAGCATCATACCTGAATGTCTCACTGAGCACATATCTTTTACTTACACTTAACCTTGTTGCTTAGACCATGTGAAATTAGGTTTCCGGCTCTTGTAAGTAAGAGTTTCAATTTTCTATTTCTCTCATCATATCACCATGTAACATCAAATATAGTTTATTTGTTTGTTTCTTTATTTATTTTGTTGTTGTTGTATGTGCCCGATTTTGCTCCATTACTGCGTAAGGGCAGGATTTTATATTTTCTTTTTTTCCTCCCCTTGCAGGGCACTGGGGAAAGGCACTGTGTTTTGCTCACTGCCTACAACAGGGCTTGGCACATAGCAGGTGCTCACTAAATGTTTTTTGGGTGGAAGAGGTGAAGTCCTGCAGAGGCGTTGGCATAGACGTCACCTCATTTGGAGCTTGGCCCTGTTTTACAGGTAAGGGAGACCAAGGCTAACATGTTCAATGTGTGCAGAGACAGACCTGCAATTTACACAGCGAGAAACTGAGGTCCAGAGACAGCGCAGCAGCAGACCCAGTGTTGTAGTGAGAAATGCCAATGGCCTGATGCCCACACAACAGTCTTTTCCCTGCCTCCCCTTCTCCATTCCTGACGCTCACAACAGAAGCTTGAAATCCATAATATTTGCAAGTAGGTCCTTCTTGACTGGCAAGCATTGACAGGAAGCCTTCTAAGAGGCTTTGAAATAGTGCCCAACTCTTTAAAAAAATAGGAGCTATTTAAAGTGCCTTCTTTCTTCTTCAACTAACATTGTTGGGATTGTCTGTGATGTCTGGAGCTGTGGAAACCATCTTGTGACCACTAGGCAGCTACTGTGCTAAAAAAGTAGAATAGAAAAGGCAGGGGAAAGAACCTGAGCTTTTAGTGTATAAGAGTCTTCATGCTAGGTATAGTGTGCATGCCTGTAATCTCAGCACCCTGGAAGGCTGAGGCAGGAAGATTGCAAGTTTAAGCCAAACCTGAACAATTTAGCAAAACTCTGTCTCAAAATTTAAAAATTAAAGAAAGAGCTGGTGATGTAACTCAATGAGAAGGCTCTAGATTCAATACCTAGTCACATTTATGCAGACACATACAAACACACACATACACAAAAGACCTAGGAATTATATATTCTATCCCCTTTTAGTAAGGCAATTATCAATCTAAGTATCTATAAGGGACTCTACTTAAATAAAACAAATTATGATCCCAGAATTGAATATGATGGAGCTCAGAATCAACAATTCTCTGCACTGATATGGAACAATTTCCAGAATATATTGTTAAAGTGGGCATGGTGGCACACATCTGTAATCCCAGCGCTTTGGAGGCTGAGGCAGGAGGATCACTGCAAGTTCAAGGCCAACCTGAGCTATAAAGTGAGTTTAAGGCCAGCCTAAACTGCATAGTGAGACCCTGTCTCAAAAAAAATGAAACAAAGCAAAACAAAAACAATATGTTGTTAGTTGAAAAAAGTCAAGGGTAGAAACTGTACCTGCTTGTCAATAAAATACTCTGAAAGAAGATCCGGGAAATGAATGAAGGGCCCACAATGCAGAGGAGGCAATGGTGGCCCCGGTGTTTAACCCACAGGGTGGCCAGGAGGTCTGCTGCCTGCTCTGGGCTCCTATGGTGAGCCTTAGTTCCCCAGCTGCCCCCAATGCCCTGGTTTCACTGTTTCGTTTTCTTCTGCTTTGTTTTTTGAGACAGGGTCTCACTGTGTGGTTCAGGCTGGCCTTGACCTTACTACGGAGCTCCAATGCACGGCGACCCTGCTGCCTCGGCCTCTGGTGCTGGGCCTGCCTTGCCACAGTTGCTTTTACTCTCAGGGCCATAGGAAAGATAGGAGGTTCGAAGCCTCAGGAGTAGGAAAGACTCTGCTGGGTTGGTCAAGGCCAGGGGTTTCCCCAAAGGCTCAGGCGCAGGCGCAGGCGCAGGCGGGGAGCCGGCCAGAGGGCGCCTCGCAGCCCTTCATCCAGGGCCGCCCTGGTCGGGCTACAGGGAAGGGAGCTGCCTGGACCGCTCTCTGGCCCAGGTCCACACAGCCTCATCGCCATCGATATTTCCTGGGAGGAGAGGCCAGGCCAGTGCAGCAAGCAGATGGCCTCTGGGGCCCACGGTGTCTGCGCCCGCGCTGGTGGACCGCTTCATGGTTTTCTGGTTCAGCCAAAAAGCCTCTGGGTCGTGGGGGAAGGGCGTCCTGGGATGTTGATTATTGGGGGGGAGGTCTTTTTCCCTTTCCTATTTCTTTCTTTTTTGAAACCATGTCAAATAAATCACCTCAGGCATAAAAATGATAGATAATTTCCAAGCTGGAAGTAGCCCTAATGCCTGCCTGTCAGTAGATCAATAAGAACACATTTTTCTCTTTTCTTACTTATTGGGAATTGAACCCAGGGCCTTTGCACTGAGCTACCTACTTTTTATTTTGAGGCAGGGTTAAATAGCTCAATTGCCCAAATTGGGTTTAAATTTGCAATCCTCCTGCTTCAGCCTCTTAAGCACTAGGATTACAGGCATGCACCTCCATGCCTGGCCAGTAATTTTGCTACCCCTTTTACATCTCTGTATTCTTGCACCTGATTCAGATGTAAAATATCTTTCCATCAGCACATCATGACCCCACCAGCACACTTGTAAAAATATGCCCTAAATATATAACATCGCTTTGCCATTTTACTCTTACACAAATAGCATCCAGCAGCCCTAACCCCTCCCCAGCTGCTCACGGTGCCTGACATGGCTCCAAGACGTCCTCAGTGGATGCTAGAGCATTTCTGTCGCTCAGAAACACCACGAGTTATTTTTCATTCCTCTCATGATTGGATTTTTTCCTTTGCCAAATGTAACATTTAAAAAATAGCTATCTGTCATTATCACCACCGCATCATACTCGGAAGGATATTTTAATATAGATAAGGTCAGGAAGCCCTACTTTCTGTACCAAAGACAGACTTACATTGAATAAGACTAAATTCATTTGTTGGGTTTTTTTTTATTTTCTGGTACTGGGGATTGACTCTAGGACCTTCACACTGAGTTACATCCTCAGTCCCTTTTTTTTATTTTGAGAAGGGTCTTGCTAAATTGTGCATACTGGGCTCAAAACTTGTAATCTTCCTGCCTCAGCTTCCAAGTGCTGGGATTGCAGGCACTGTGCATTCCAGCCAGGTATGGTGCCAAATACCTGTAATTCCAGCACTTGGGTGGCTGAGGCAGGAGGATCACCTGGAATTTGTGGCAATCCTCCTACCTCAGCCTCCCAAGTGCTAGGATCATAGGAGTGTGCCACCACACCCAGCTACAGTGACAGGTATGTTTAATGTGATTGGAACACTACATAGTGCATACATGCATCAAAACATCACACGGCTGGCACCCAATAAGAGGTATAACTTTTATGTTTTTAACATAATTTTGTATGTGTGTGCTGGGGCTTGAACCCCACACCTTTTTAGTGCAACACTCTTGCCTCAGCCTCCAGAGTAGCTAGGATTACAGGCATATGCCACCACGTGGGGGTGATTTTTTTTTTTTTAGGTGCATGTTGCTTTTGTAAAATACTGGGTTTCAGTGAGGTATTTTCAAAGATCTTGCTTTTATGTATCAGAAAATTGTTTTAAAGATACTCTCCATTAAGAAAAAGCCACTGCCTATAACACCACAGGACTCTGAAATAAAAGTGTATACTTTATCACAGAGCTGTGACCTACATTCCCTGTTTGCTACCCTACAAAACCGCTGGATACCGGAGGTGCTGCACCTTGCTGGCAAACCCCCATCCTTTACTTCCATAGGTCATTTCACAATAATCCCGAAGCTCATCAAGCTGGGAGGGATGGGGTCTCCCCCACCTTCAGCGACAGACATCCAGATCTCTGGCCTGGCGACAGAGGTGTCCACAGAGGCTTGTCTGACTTGAGCCACATCTGGAGGCAACTGAGTTCATAACCAGCTTTTATTTACTTATGTATCTTTTTTGTCTTTTTGAGACAGGGTTCACTACAAAGTTCAAGCTGGCCTTGAGCTCACTTTGTAGCCCAAGCTGGCCACAAACTCTCAGTGATCCTCTGTCTCAGCCTCCTGAGTGCTGGGATTATAGGCGTGAGCCACCACTCCTGGCATGACCAGCTTTTAAAAATGGAACATTTGATGTAAAAATCCGTATGCCCTGGCGCGTGTCACTAGTAGTTTGGAGGCTGGCGGTGTGGGGCTGAAGGTTGGCAGGCAGAGCGGCTGTGTCTCATAAACAAATTTATTATTCAGACAAATACGACGACGAGGCATTTGAATACAGGCATGTCATGTTGCCCAAGGATATAGCCAAGCTGGTCGCTAAAACCCACTTGATGTCTGAATCTGAATGGAGGAATCTTGGCGTTCAGCAGAGTCAAGGATGGGTCCATTGTATGATCCATGAACCAGAGCCGCACATCTTGCTGTTCCGATGGCCACTAGCCAAGAAACCAAACAAATGAAGCTGGCAAGCTGTCCTTCAGCCTCCAGCTTTACACAGCTGTCCTTCCTGCCTGACATCTTTCTGATAATATGATTATATTGCCTTCTCATTTCTCACTTTGATATTTAAAAGATGTTCAATACACTGTGCTGTGTGCTGGTGAGTGCCTTGCTTTGCTTCTTGAGTAGAGCCGCCACCACCACAGCCCTGTCATGTGAGTCTCTCTGGGTTGCAGCCTCAGCAGAGTGAGACCCTAGAAGCCACAGTGTGCTCTGTTTCCAGCAGAGCACACCTGACAGGTGGGAGGGGCATTAAGAAGCAGACTGCAGCTTTTATGGGGATTGTGTAGACTTGCTATTTTGTGTTTTCCTGCTGGGTATTATATGTATGGTGATTTATGGATTTGTGTTTCAATGTATGAAAAACTTTCATTTTATTTGAGAAATCTGTTCAATGTTAAAGCCTTGATTAAAGAATTTTTATAATCTGAAAAAAAAAAATCCATATGTTCCTCTATGAAGCCATCACCTTTCTAGTCAAATGCTCAGGTCTGCTGTCCTTGACAAAGTCCAGCTTAGGTAAGGGCAGAAATAGGAAGGGACCCGCTTCTTCCTCCACCCAGTTTTTACTGGTTCCTGGGGGTGGGTCCCACTCACCCTGTGAGCTCTACCATACTCCACGATCAATGTTCTTCAGACTGGACTCAAGGGGAGTGTCCCTGAGGAGTGTCCCTGTGTCCCAACTCGGTCTGAAGTCCTCTTTCAACCCTTAGGATTCAGACAGAGGTAAACAGCCCTGCTCTGCCGCTCTTCCTGTGTAGGTGGAGATCATCCTATCCCAGGCCACAGTGACCAGGCCCACAGTGGGCACCAGGGTTCCTGGAAGGGGCTGGACTGCACTGAGGCCGTTCCCTCCTGAGGACTATCACAGCTGTGTGCTCAGGCTGCTTTCAATCCCCAGCACTGCTTCTGTAACTTTCAAGCTGTGAGACCTGCAGTAAACAACCTAAACCAGGCATGGTAACACATGCCTGTGCTCCCCGCAATCTGGGAGGCTGAGGCAGGAGCACAGCTGGCCACTTAGTGACTGTAGCAAGATTCTGTCTCCAAAAAAAATTTTTTTAAAGCTGGGAATGTAATTCAGTGTCACATACTAAGACAGAGTGCCATGTTTAGCTTTTTCTCTACTACACTTATCATAAGCCGATAATTCTATTTGCACCTCTGTTTATTGTCTGCCTAGTTTACTAAACAACTCTCCATGACAGAAAGACCTTGTCTGTCTTGCTCTACTCCACTTCCCTGCCTGGACAACGCCTGGCAGAGTAAGCAGGGGCTCCATAAGCACTGGTCTGCTCCGTGAATTGCTGTCTTTCACATTCCTGTCCCAAATGCCTTTGCAATGATGTGGCCTGCACTGGAGCAGCCCAAGGTCTCAAGGACTCGGCAAGAGCCACACCGACCTCCACAGGCAGATGTTCACAGCAGCGTCGGACATTGACCCCTCTCCCCATGACATCAACTGGGCTCAGAGCCCTGGATGCTAAATGACACTTGTGTGACTTCTGGTGGGTGAATCGGCAGCACGGGAGAGTGAGTTGGCGACTGAGCAAAGTGGAACAAGCGACTGAACCAAGAAGGGGGAATCCTGAACGTTAAAAGTCGGGTGCCAGCGCGAGTGGGCCCCACCCCACGCCACCCGAGACACAAAGCTTCCAAAAACATACCCAGGTGAAGCGTGCGGCTTCCTAGCACGCGGGGGGAAAGGAACGCTGCGCCCTGTGTGCCTTGAGAAACAATGAATACTACTGGAAAGGGCTCTGCAAACTGTAAAGCGCTGCCCAAAGAACGAGAATAGGTGAGACAGATTCCTCTGCAAAACCTGGGCAGCACTTCTAACCCCAACTCACCGCGACACAGCGAGAGGTGGCAGCTTGGGGTCCCCCAGAAAGGTCGCCCTTGGAAGGCTGGACAGCCGGAGGGGACCGGAGAGCCCGGGCTAGGCACGCGAACCCCCCAAAGCTTCATTTTTGCTGCACGGCTCGGGATGGAGCCGGGGCCGCTCCAATGATTGATTACATAACTTCCCGGGTTCAAGGAAGACAGACAACCAGAAGACAGGTTTTTTTAGGAACCCCCTCCACAGACACACTAAAGTCACAGAAGTGCACAAAAATAATTTGCAAATCTCATATTCTTACCATTCATCATGAATTAATTGCGAACAATGCAGCTTATCTGGGGGAGGTTTTGTGTTGCCAATTAAATTTTCTTCCCGCGTCTCGATATCTGAACTCACAATAAGTCAACTTATCACTTTTTATAATTGTCCCTCTCCATCCCCGTTTGTCTAAAGGGATGAATTCCAGCAACTCCGAAATCTTTCGGTGGCCTCGCCCAAGGCCAGGTCTGCAAACATGGAGTTCCAGTGAAAAGATCCCACGAAGGTCGCAAGCCTTAGGATGCAGAGCCGCAGCCTCCTCCCCCACTCCTAACTGCCGTATGCAACTTTGCAACTCCTGCTCTGGCCAGGCGGCCTATTTGTTCAGCTCGTTTGGCGGAAGGATTCCGCGCGCGGACGCAAGGACGCTCAACTGTCTATCCCCCCACCTCCCTGGCTCTGGCCCCGCCCCTCCTCGCCCTGATCCCGCCCCCTCTGGAGCCCCAGCCCCGCCCCTCCCTCGCGCCCTATGGCCCATAAAGAAGTCCCGGCCGGGCTGCTGCACTCCCCCGCGCGCATCCGTGCGCCGCCCGAGGCTGGCTGAGGAGTCGGCGGCCATTTTGTTCTTCTCGTGGTTCCAGTAGGGGAGAGAAGGAGGAAGAGCAAGGAGCGGGGCGGTTAGGGGGGGACCCGCCGCGGCTGCTGCCACCGCCGCCGCCGCCACTCGCCTCTGTGCCCGTGGCGTGGGAAAAGGGGGTGTGAGTCCTGAGCGCCAGCCTGCGGCGGCGCCGCTGCGGGAGGGTCGGCGGTGGGGAGGCGATGGCGGATATAGATAAACTCAACATCGACAGCATAATCCAACGGCTGCTGGAAGGTGAGAGGGACGGGAAGGGGCGGCCCCGGGGGCTCGAGGCGGGGAGTTAGAGGCCGGCGGGCTGCGGCGGGGAGCCCGGGAGTGGGCTGGCTGTGGTCGGCGCCGGCGCCGCGGGGAGGCCCTGGGGGTCCCGAACTTGGCGCCGCCCGCTGCTCATTCATTGCGCTAGAGTGCAGCCTCGCTCCTGCCCGGCCGAGAAATTTGAAATCTCCCCGCTCCCCATCCCAACGTTTCCCGCCCGTTCCCAGCTCCCCGCCATCCTCGGCAGTCTTTGGGGCTGGAGGGGTTCCCCTCCGGACCCCATGGACCTCACTTTTTCCGTGAGCTCGAGTTTCCGGTCCTCGTCCTCTCGCCAAGCAGTTGGATTGGGGGGAGGGATGTATGGGCTCTACTGGGCTGGGGGGTGTCTTTTTCCTGTCTTGGATGCTTTTCTTTTTATTATTTTGTGGTGAAGTCAGGGATCCGTTTCTAGTCCGTGGCGACAGACGTGCACATAAAAAGGACATCTCGCGTCTCACCACCACCACCACCAAAGCCTTTTTTTAAGTTGTCCTAATCTTGGAGCGGTCTCCACGCTCTTTCCTGAGACCGGAATCCAGCGATGGTGACAGTATGTCGTCTTCCCAGTACCAGGCTCTGCGTGAAGCGCTTGGCGTTCACATTATTACTGTGATAGTAGCTAATGCTTCCGCAGCGCCGATTGTGCGAGTTCTTTAGAGCTTTTTGTTGAGTTCTCACAAATCTTTCGAGGTAGGTACTGTTATTTGTAACTGTTTAGGCGAAGAAACTGTGACACAGAAATGAAGTCACGGGACCAAGGTCGCACAGAGTGACAGTCAAGTTTCAAACCCAGGTAGCCAGGACCTAGAACTTGCAAGAGCAATGCACCATCACAGAATGTAGGAAGGAATTTAGGTGTCCAGTGGCCAAGGAAAGGTTAAAGCCCAGCTTTAGTTTGGGCAACATAGTGAGGTGGGAGAGGGCCGAGATTGAGTTTTTAAAGCGGGAAGCTGGAACGCGCTGCTCTCACATGCAAGAGCCTGTTAGGTTAACATCTTTGTTCAAGATTTTGGAAGAATTCACTCACATCGCATTCTTGCTGAGCACTTGATAATGTGGGAAGGGTAAGTTTTATCAGTTTTTGCCAATACACTGTCCACCTGAAGTATTTTTGGCGTATAAATGCTGTGAGTAGAATTGAGAACTTGAACAGTTGCAGCATTCTGGTGGTAGAGCTTTTGAAGTAAAACATTAAAGTAAAACACCGTCTTGTCTTTTTCCTAATCTCTGCGTATTTTCCTTTTGTATTTTAAGAAGGAACCCACAAAATATCTTTAAGGACCTCAGGAATGCTCTTGAAATGTTGCTTCTATTTATAGATAAAAACTGTCATTCAGTTTCTATATTTACATGAGGTCAGAAACCGATTAAGATAATTTACTATGTAAGAAAGTAACTTTTTTTTCCTCATGCCAAGACAGTGTCTCTGTCATTTAGACTGGCTTTTAAAGCTTGATTCTTGTGCCTCAGCCATGTGCTGGAATTACAGGCATGTACCACCACGCATGATTTAAGAAAAATAACTGTTAAGCATTTCCATTTCAGTTTGGAAGTTCTGCACATATGTGGAGGGGTATGGTGGAATCCTGTGGAAGGGGCCTTGTTTCTCTGAAAAAAAGAGTTGTGGTTATGGGTTAGAGCCATCAGAACTTTAAGGTTATCTGTCTGGTTGACACAAAAACTGTGTTGAAAATTTTTACCTGGTAAATTTGGCTCATCTCTTTTACGTGTGTGTGTGTGTTGGGGGGGGTACTGGGGATTGAACCCAGGTGTTGTGTGTGCTTGGAAAGTGCTCTTCTACCAAGCTACATACCCAGCCTTGTTTTTTGTTTTGTTTTGTTTTGTTTTGTTTTGTTTTGTGTTTGTTCGTTCTGTCTAGTCTTTTGGAGACAAGGTTCCACTATATAGTTCAGGCTGGCCTGAAACTGCAAGGGATCCTCCTGCCTCTACCTCCCAAGTGGTGGGATTAAAGGTCTGTGTCTTTCTTGTGTGTGTGTGTGTGTGTGTGTGTGTGTGTGTGTATCCAGGACCGAACTCACCTTGCACTTGCCAGGGAGGAATCCCCAGAGCCATTTTTAAATTTTATTTTGAAACAAGTCTCAAGAGTTACCCAGGCCGGTCTCAACTTGCAGTCCTCCTGCCTCAGCCTCCAGAGTAACTGGGACTACTGCCATGCTTCATTTCTCCTGGCCACATTGATCATTCATTAATATTTCCAGTTTACATGTTATATTGCACTTGTGAAGCAGATTTTTTAATATTTTGTTTTTTTAATTAATATGAAAGGCACTTAAATGCTGTGGGTATAGGCTAGCTGCATACTAAAGGTACTTTTTCATGAATGTTAAATTGGCAAAGAATTGGTTTAAGATGATTTGAGTATACGGATAATGGGGTGTTGATAATAAATGTTCTGCTTTTTGTAATGTCTCCCCAAAATCTTTCTCTTGAAAAATTTTAAATTGTTTTATCTTTCTGAGATAGGGTCTCACTATGCAGTTCAGGCTGGCCTTGAGCTCACTCTGTAGCCCAGGCTGGTCTAGAACTCACAACCACCTTTTAAACATTGGAAATTTATCTTTTAAGCTTGAGGGCTGTGTGAATGAGTTGAGAAATGACTCAGTAGTAGTAGCTGTAAAAAAAGATTTCCAAAAAGTGCTGGGCCAAGGATATAGCGCAGCAGCATAAGCGTCTGCCTGGTAGGAACAAGGTCCTGACGATTCCTGGTACAAAAAGAAAATGAAATGTTAAGAAAAAACATGTTGGTTTAGGTCTTAATGACTTAAGATTGCAGCTTTGCTGTGCTCTTAAGTTCAGTAGCTCTTCAGACACAAAGGTGTGATTTGCGACCCACTGAAATAGCTTTTGTAAGAAGCTTCCCTTGATTAAATCTTAAAGCTGTTACTCCTTAGCATAGCTGGTGTTAGTGATTTTGGTAAGTACTCAAGGAAAACTTGGGAGATTTATAACAAACTACCCATTGAACAGTTTGGTACTCTTAAATGTGTTGGGGAAAAGGGAGACTTGGGCAGAGTTTGCTTTGTAAATCTCTTTAGTGATGGCTAGAGTTTTTCTTACATTCAAATGGTGTAATGTATTTTATGTACTGGTTTGCAAGAAGCATCTTTGTGCTGAAGAAAGCTGCTGTCAGACTGCAAGACTGCATAATTACCTGACCTTCAGGAATGACTTAACTGTCCTGTGCAAACTCCTTTACATAAGGAAGCTTTTGATGTTGGTATTCAGGTACTCTGAAACTGTTTAGCTTTTTAGAACCCATTTCTATCTTAATGTTTAAGAAAAGCCACAGCCCCTGGTCTTAAAAATGATGAAGGACCAGAAAAAAAAAAAATGAGACAAGCATATTGGTTTTTGAAAGTTCTTAAAATGCTGAAGAAAGGGCTGGGGATTTAGCTCAGTGGCATAAGCAAGCACCTGCCTGGCAAGCTGAGGAAAGAAAATGAAAGTAGTGTTTCCCAGGGAATGTGTGCTGCTAGTTTCAACAGTGGCATCCAAGTTGTATGTTTCTGATCCCCTGACTGGAGATCTCTGTTGTGAGTTCCTGCCTTCCAACATACACATTACAAGCCTGCAGTGTGGCCTACAAGGTAGAAGACAGAGCAGGTGCTGGCCACAATGGAACATATCTCAGCACTCCAGAGGCTCAGGCAGAAGAATCACCACAAGTTTGAGGCCAGCCAGCACCACACAGCAAAACCCTATCTCATAAAAAACAGGAAAGCTTTCTTGCAGACAGTGATTGGTAGACTTTTTTTTTTTTTGGCCACACCATCAAAAAGACCGCTCTCCTTGTACCCACAGTACCCTTTTGCTTATCAGTAGACAGCAACAGTGAAACCTTCACAGGGTCAGGTATGTCTTTCTGTTGTGCTTGAGGAGATTTATGTTACCCTGGAACCCAGGATGGCCTGGGCCAGCCATTAGCCTAGCAGTAGTCAGTGGTACAAGTTGATGAGATTGCAATATATTTGAAACTACAGTTCTTTTGCAACCTAGACAGTTGTGCAGTCAAGTGCCAGTCAGTCCACACTACTCAGCGAGGATTACTGACCTTGAAGCAGGAAAATGATTGTTGTTAAGGGCTTAACTGCGTCTCTTAATTTATAGTTGGAGCTAATAATAAATTTTAAAGGTTGAGATAATATTCTGCATGTTGTTTTTGTAGATAAAGACACTAGAAAGTATTAAGAGAAAGATCTTCCTTAAAGCTGGAATTTTAGAACAAATTTTTTATGATTTTAGCATTAAACTTATGTATCTAAAACATGGAAGAGCAGATTTATTTGTAGGTCTTGATTTATCTGAAATCTGCAGTTTTCTCCACTAAGTAGTCTACTCATTGCTTGTCTAGAAGAGTGGGATCACAGGATATGAAAACTTACACAGAGTCAGATGTATGGTGTACTCCATGATGTTTATCAAAATATGTTAGACTTTAGAAATTTAAACATTTTCCATTGAGCTGTCATCATCTGAAGACTAAGATACTTCATGGAGAGCAGTGAACAGTGTTGGTTGCAGCTACCTCCCTTGAGAGAATTGGTGTCACCTCAATAGCCCAAGTGTGTATGACACCAGCAGCTTACAGCAAGGTAGGGGAGGGCATGGAGTAGAAACAACTATAATGAACAGAAGTGGAAGTCTTCACTGGTGACACTACAAAGACCCAGAGGGATTTTTATAACATTTTTGTGGTTTTTATTTTTTGTAGAAAATAACTTGGTGTGTGAAAGTTTAATGTCAGAAATACTGGTTTTTTCTTAGTGGGAGGTCTTTTTCTAAATCCTGGATATGAGCATAGCGGTTCACTATCATGAACGTGGCGTGGCTTATTAAGATTACTTTAATAGGATTATCTTAAAACAGCAATACCTTGGTTTATTTTTATACTAGTTGTGTCCATCTTAGATTTTTAAAACTATTTCATTTCAGCTGGGGTTTTTTGGTATGAATGCTGTTCCTCCAAAATGACCTTTTAAAGAATAAGATCTTTTGCATGACAAGAATGGTGTTTTATTTGTCATAATCTCAGAAAGTAGTCCTAATTTTCTCCTGTAGTTTTTATCTCTACTTTTTCAGCTGTGTGAAAAGTTGGAGCTCATGAGGAAAAGCTGATGTTGCAAACAATGGCCAATAACTTTTTCATAATTGCAAATATTTATCAGTTTGGATTTCTTTTTATTTTATTGGTACATTTTAGATACATATAGTGTTAACATTCATCATAGGGAATTTGTACCTTTACATGATACATCTTTTTTCCTATTTTCCTCCCTTCATCCCCTCATCCCCTCTTTATTTACAGTTTTATTTCTTCTATTTTCTTTCCTCCTTGCTCTTGTTCTCAGTTTTTTATTTTATTAAAGATTTATAGTGTTCTTGATAAAATTGAACATTTTATTCTATATGTGATGGTGTTAGTGATTTGTCAAATAAATAGGTCAGATACTGTACCTTTTTACATCACAACTTTTGCAGTTACCATTGTATTGCTCTAGCGTGGTGGCATTTGGCTATCCCAATGCTCCCTCCCTGCATTTGGGAGGCTGAGGAAAGGATTATTGTGTTTGAAGCTATTCTGAGTTAGGGTTAAGGTTTGTCCCCCGGCATCTGAGTGGCCTGCAGTGTGTGCTTAGCAATTATTTTGACAAATGTTTGAAACATGTCTTATAGAACATTCCGTAACTTAGGTATTATTTAATGCCTTCTATTTCTTAGGATGCATTTTGACTTTGTATCTACCAAATTTTTCTTGAGCATTGACCATAGATAGTATTAACTCTTGATTTGGAAACTTGTGTAGAGTAAATGTTTAAGTAGAAAGGTGATAGTGGAAGCACCATTAGACTGCTGTGGAACCAGCCTCTGAAGCGGGGGAGGTTAAGGGATCTGACCTCATAATAGCTGTGTAAAGCCCCATAGCACAGTTCCCAGCCCAGTAACATTAGCCACAATGGACAGATGTTTCTATTAGGTGGACTGGAAATAATGAAGTGTAGATTTTTATACTGTTGAGAGACTTGACACCTTTTAGAAATACATTTGGACTGCGAAAACTCATTTTGAAATTATGAAATTTAAGAGTAACTCTGAACTTTCATAATTAGAAAATCATCCTAATAAAGTGTGGTAGGAAAATAGCACTTTATTTTATAAGTTTATGAAATATTATTTTATAGAAACAGGGTTTTTTCCTGGTCAGAAGTACATAATTGGGTTGGGGGATGTAGTCAGTGGTAAGAGTACATAGCTAGCATGTGTGAGGTCCTGTGTTAGATCCCCAGCTACCACCACCACCACAAAAAAAAGTGGTCTGGAGTATGTGTTTAATTCTAAAGCCACAAAGCAACAGTACTTTAAAACATTGATCCAGGCCTTCTGCAGCTAATTTTGAGCATAAACAGTATTTCAGGGGCATGTGTATACCACAGAGCAAGACCACTGTGGTCCAGGAGACTTACCATATCTCTACCAGTGGGTCCAGATGAACAGGGGTTAAAGTTCAGAGTGCCTTGTTGAATGGGGGTGATCAGTGCTGGGAGAACAATTCAGAAAGAGTGTGAGGCAGCTTTGGAGAGGAGAGGAGATAATTAGCATGTTTAAAGATAGCATTGGAAAAGTTTCAAAGCCAAGAAAATTTATATTAGCAACATTGACTTAATCTGATGGGACTGATTTACTATCATAAAATTTCTGTAACAAAGTAAGACTGTCATCTATACGGGTATAGGCTTATATACCAAATTATCACAGAATTCTTCTGAAAGACTTAAGAACGAGCCTCTCATTCACAAGTGTGGGATTCTGCTGAAGAAAATGCAGACTGAAACCAGAAGCTTCCAGGAGTTCCCTCCTGGCCAAAAATAAAAATTTCCTGCTGGGCATTTTGCCTGTTTCTGGCTGACTTGTGGAATCACTAGTGATTGGGGTTTTCTGGCTAGGGAAGCAGGAGCCCACCATCTTTCCATCAGGAAGGTTTCTTGAGTTCTTTCTATGTGTGTGTGTAGATAGAAAAAATTACTGTTTTTTCTGGGGAAAAAAACTGCTCAGTTGCTGATGTATCTATTTCAAATCTACCCTCAAAGATTATCATTACTCTGCTTTTCAGAAAGAAACTCAAACTTTTATTGAATTCTATATTTTCGGGTCCAAATTGAAATGATTTGAAAGCTGTAGAACAAATCCAGAAACTTTGGGCTGCTGGGTGGTTCCCAATCCAGCCCTTTCTCTTGTCATTGTATGCTTTTTTTGATACTTGGAAGAGTTTACCACGTTGTCATCATCCTTCCTCCTATCACATGTTTCATTGAAAAGATAACACTGTTTTACACGCTGTTGTTTGCTTACCTTATTTCTTCAGAGAACTCAGGGTTTGGGTGGCCATCAAGGCTATAGGATGGTATTTACTAGAGCAGCATTTCTGTGTCAGATATAACCTTTTAATAGAAAAATTCTTAAACGCCAGCTTTCTTTTTATTACTCTGTGTTATAGTCACTGAGATAGTTCTACAACAAAGCTAGGTATAAATCAGATAAACATTTGTGCTGTTGATCCACTATTGGGCCACATGATTTTTACATTTTTAATACAGAGCTGCTTTTTGTCTTTTTGAGACAGGATCTCACTATGTAGTTCAGGTTGGTCTTGAGCTCATTTTGTAGCCCAGGTTGGTTTTGAACTCACAGTGATCCTTCTGCCTCAGCCTCTCAAGTGCTGGTATTACAGGCCTGTGCCACCTTGCCCAGCTCTTTTGTTTTGTTTTGTCTTGTTTTTAAGACAAAGTCTCACTGTGTAGTTCAAGGTGGCCTTCCTGCCTCAGCCTCCTCAGTGTTGAGATTGCAGGCGTGTGTTACCACACCCTGCCAATGCCAAGCCTCTAGAACTAATAAAATTTAAATTAGCAACATGATTTAATTTGATTTTGTGGTTTTGCTAAAACTAAATCACTTGGTAATGTAACCTTAATTTCCCTGTTTATTGTCCCTGTAATTGCACTTTGGTTTTAGTTTAGAGGATGCCTGCTTTCCTAAATCTTGGATACACTAAAGAATTGGATTGAAACACAGAGGGTAGTCAGGCTCTTATCATCTTGGACTCTGTCAGCAGCAGTTCTGTGCTGTTTAATCTGTATTTAATGGCTGGCTAATCTCTTACAACTGGAACCAAACATTTCTTCTTTATTGCTGCTGCTTACCTGCTTATCAACACATTGTGGCAAGGCCTTCTGCTTCCACAGTGAGCAAAACTGAAAGCTCTGAGGTGGACACCGGAGTTCAGGAAGCCCCATGCTGTGGGATGATTTCTGTCTCCAGTTGTTTTTCTGTCTGTTCACATGACTGAAAAACCTTCCTTTCAGCACATGCTGATACCCTTTTGCCAAGTGTTGTAAGCATAATTATAAGCACAAATGCAGGCCCAGAAACCACACAACAAAACAAGTACAGTGATCCTACAGCATTTTTTTAATGAAATGAAGGCAACACTTAAAGACTATTGATCTTGTGGTGCTCAAAACATTGATCAGTAGAGAATTCTGAGCATTTCTACTTCCATATTTAATCAGTTCTTGAGACAAATTTGGTACCATGACACTTTGAACTCTGCTGTGAAAATGCTAATTTGGTTATAAAACCTGAGGACTAGAGACCAAAAGAGCTGTTCTAGTTGGAGAACTGTAAGTGAACAAGGCCACGTGTGTGACTTGGATATAGAACAGACCAGAAGCTGTGTAGAATGCAGTCATTTCTTCCTTTTTCCTGGGAATTGAACTCAGGATCTTGCAGAGTCATTTCTAACACTTGACATCCTTACATAGCAGGGTGACCCTTGTTTAGGATGCTGTCAAGGAATCTTACTTGGTATGGGAGATGCAGCTAAATCCAATACCTAAGATTTTATGAATCTATTTAATCATTAGAAACATGCTCTTTTTGGGGTGTGGTGGCACACATTTGTATGCCTAGTGCTCGGGAAGCTAAACCAGGAAGACTGAGCTCAAGACCAGCCTGTTCAAGTCCAGCTTGAACCATTTATATAGTGAGAACTTGTCAATGCTCTTTATGAATTCCCTGAGAAGTAAGACCAATTGGAAAGAAGTTAAACCATGTTTTTGCCCTCCTTATGTATAGCTTATGTCTTAAGTATTACGTTTTTTATGTTAAATTGTATTTTGGCTGGATTGAGCTAATTAGGGTTTTTCTTCCCTGCAGTGAGAGGGTCCAAGCCAGGTAAGAATGTCCAGCTACAGGAGAATGAAATCAGAGGACTGTGCTTGAAGTCTCGTGAGATCTTTCTCAGTCAGCCTATCCTACTAGAACTTGAAGCACCACTCAAAATATGTGGTAAGTTTTGGCACATTAAATTTCTTTGGTTATATGATTTGAGTCAAGGGCCTACTGACTTTGTATTGGCTAGCAGGCTCATTCCTGTTTAATAACTTGGAACTACTTACACAATACCATTTTAGGGGCTGAGGATATAGTTCAGTGGCACAGCGCCTGCCTGGCAAGTGCAAGGTCCTGAGTTCAGTTCACGGTACAAAAAAAAAAAAGTAACAGTATTAGAATAAATTCCTTGAATGGAGTTAGCTAAAATATGTTTCATATTTTTAAAGAGTATTTCACTGAAGAAATGTAAACATAGAAAACAAGATAAAACCAAGAAGGGAGAGCTAAGAGAAGGTCTAAACTATGTCAATATAGGGTTATATTTGATACTAAAGTGTCTCTGGTTATACCTAAAAATACAACTTGTTTTTGGAGTTCATTTAGTCCTTACACTGTTGTACGTAGTAGAAGCAGATAATCTTCAATAGGTGCCATAAAAACTAAATGTTCATTTGAGTAATGTATTCTTGCATGTTTGATATGTGGATAAATTTTGTGTACTTTTTTTTTAAGTGAAATGTTCTTAGACATTATATGGCGGGGGAAAATTGAAGTAATGTAGGTATAGGGTATGATTTTACTCATAGGTTCTGTTCACATAGTACCTGGAGACTGAGCTGTCAGAGAGCTGACACTGATCAGCCAACCTGAAAGAAAAGCCATGTTACTTGGCAAGAAACCATGCTGAGACATAATATGCCTTTCCACAAAATAAATTCTTAATTAGTTGAATCTTGTCTGAGGTTCTAGACATACACATATACTTAAGATTTTTATTATGATCTGTTCAATGACATGTGATACAAGACTGCTACTTAGTGTTGGCAGGGTTTTTTTATTTTGTTTTTTGAGACAGTCTCATTGTGTAGTTCAGGATGGCTTTGAACTCACAGCTATTCTGTTTCAGCCTCCCAAGTGCTGGGATTACAGGTGTGCACTACCACACCCAGCCTTTGGCTGTCAAATTAAGCTCTGGTTATTAGAGACAATTTAGTGTGCAATGAAGATTTCAAGAATTCTTTCCAAAGCCTTGTTGGTGAATTTAATTAAAGGTATGGTAACACTGTAACCGAATTCTTGCTTCTAGGTGATATCCACGGACAGTACTATGATTTGCTTCGGCTTTTTGAATATGGTGGTTTCCCACCAGAAAGCAACTATCTGTTTCTTGGGGACTATGTGGACAGGGGAAAGCAGTCATTGGAGACTATCTGCCTCTTACTGGCCTACAAAATAAAATATCCAGAGAATTTCTTTCTTCTCAGAGGGAACCATGAATGTGCCAGCATCAATAGAATTTATGGATTTTATGATGAATGTAAGTACTTTACTCCTAAGGAAAAGATACTTAGGATGTGGTTGTTAGAATTTATGAGAGTTTAAACTGTATTATAATATTGAGCTATTAACTTTTCTTTTTTCTTATTCTTTCCCTTAGTATAGAAAAATAATGCAATCGTAATCTTCTGGGTTCTCTTATCATATGATTAGATTAGTAAACAATGATCACAGTAGTTATTCCTTGAACATAATTCTTGTGAGAACAGTACTCACACATCACTTAATTCTTAGTACAATTCTGAGACCTGCTCAAATAGTTTTTGTTTTTAACAATTTAAGATGTAATTTCATTCCATATTCCATGAGATTCATTTCTTTAATGTGCGTAATTCAGGAGTTGGTAGTAAATCCTATAGAATTGTGCAACTATCACTACAGGCCCCTGCAGACAATACTCTACATTGTCTCTAAATTTGTGCAGCTGCCTTCCTCCCACCCCACCCCAAGTCTTGCTATGTAGTTGAGGCCAGCTTTGAACTGACTCTGTAGCCCAGGCTGGCCTTGAGATCTCTAGGTGATCTTCCTCCCTCAGCTCCTGAGTGCTGGTATTACAGGCATATACCAAGATTTGCCTTTCCTGGAGAATATTTATTGTAAGTTCAATCTTATATATACAGTTTTTTAAATGTATATTTTAGTTTTATGACTTCTGAAATGTGCTGCATAGAGAAAGCAAGTACTAATTTTTTTTAAATATCTTACATATTTTATGATTCATTTTTGGATTGTTTAAATAGTTTGGTAGAAGTGTTATTTTTTCTCCAACACTGGGCATTGAACCAGAACCTTTTCACTGATCGATGTCCTAAGACCTTACTTAATTTTGACATTGGTGTCTTGCTAAGTTGCCCAAGCTGGACTGGAACTTACTGTCCTGCCTCAGCCATGTGCCACTTTGCAGAAGCTATTATTGTTGTTAAAGCAAGCAAAATGTCAAAAAGGTTTCAAATCCTTGCTTCCACCATCCTTTACATACGTTTCTTTTAGGAGAGAATTCAGGTTGGAAGTAGAGGAGGGGTGATTAAGGAATTTTGGTCACTTAATACCTTGCAATATCATTATCAGGAGATAGTAAAGGAATGTCATTGTGACCCCTTGATGGCAGTCGTCACCTGTAGTTTCTCAGAATGTGATCTTCCCTCTCACCTATCTGAGGCTTAGAAATGTGTTTGGCTCATTTATTAAATCATGCATCTCTATAGAGAGGTAACAGTTACAGACATAGCCATCTTAAAACCACCTTTCCAGGGACCAGGGGTTTATGTAGCTCAGCACTAGGATGCTTACTTAGTGTGTTCAAAGCTCTGGGTTCAATCCCAGTACCGCCCAAAAAGTCTAAAACCATATTATCACAGCGGGATGTTTCCTTGGTCTGTGACCTATAGATCTAACTGATAAGTGAGGTGGGACGAATCACCAGGGGAAAAAGTCTTGTGGGTTCTAGAGTGACCGGGACAATTTTAATCTGACAAGAAGGACATTTGTTTATTAACAGTAAATTGTCTAAGGAAAAAGTACTAATAGAAGAGTTACTCTAAGGAGGTAGTAAAATTGGGAGGCAGATTTTTATATTACTGAGTTTTGGATATTACTTACAGGTCTTTGGACTAAGAAAGCATTCCTTCCACACTGCTGTTACCTCAGAAAGTACTTTGATGTTTTCATTGATGAAATTCAAATCTGGGTGGTCTCTTTGTTGTGACATAAGTCCTAATGTGATAGTATTGAATGCATCAGTTTTGGGTTGTACTTAATGCAGTGGTGACCTTTAAATGATTCAGAAGCTCAGTGTTGGTTGCAATTCTTTTTTTCTTGTTTTTTTTGAGACTGGGTCTCCTATGTAGTTCAAGCTCACCTTGAACTTACTGTGTAGCCCAGGTTGGCCTTAGTTGCATATGCTCAGAAGTAGGAGAAGGAAAGCTAACCTGACTTGATAGATGAGTCAACAGAAATAGCAAGAAATAAGTGAAAGAAGCTGTCTCTATGAAGAAGTAAGACAGTGGAGATATAATATATATAGGAGGGAACAGTTTCCAGGGAAGCCTGCAGATGATTGCTCAGACCAGATGGGTTTCAGTAAAAAACAGAGACTGAACCAAGTCTAACTGGGATTGAAACAGTGTGATCTTCATTTTTGCATCATGATCTGAGGTGTTGATTGTGCATACTTATGTTCCCCTTCAGCCTCTTGTTGTAAGGAGAAACTTAAGCTTCCAGGACACTCCAGGGGAGGGAAGGAAGGTAGAATAGCTTCCAAAGGGTAAACAGAGATGTGTTAAGTACATATACCACTTCCTCATGATGAATGTAATGATGAATTGTGTACTGCAAACATATAGTAGTAACTTTTTAAAAAGTGATCCCAACTGAGTGTGGTGGCACATTTCCTATAGTCCTTAGCACTGAGGCCAAGGTGAGGATCACTGTGAGTTTGAGGCCAGCCTCAGCTGTGTAGTGAGTTCAAGGTCAGCCTTAACTTCATAGTGAGACCCTGTCTCCAAAAAAAGGGGGAGAGGATCCTAGACAATAGGAAACCAGAAACTGTCAAGGGAAAAGACAGCAGTCTTCAGGTACAGAGGGAGAAGGCAAATGTTTGTTGGGTTTGCATTACCTTTCAAGTCCTGTGGTAAACATTAAATTTCCATCCTACTTGATGTTTTTTGTTTTGGTGGGGAGGGGTTCTTTTTGAGCTAGGGTTTCGCTGTGCAGTGCAGGCTAGCCTTCAACTTGCAGGAGTCCTCCTGCCTCAGCCTCCCAAATGCTGGAGTTACTGGCATGTACCACCACACCCAGCCTCCACTGTTTGATTTGTATCAGGTTAAAAGGTGGTTTAAAAAAAAAAAAAGGTGTTGATTGGGCTGCATAAGCCTTGAGCTGTTCCTCTGTTCCCCCACATAAGGAAGGAGAGAGACTAAGGACAGATTCTTAGTTTAGAAACAAAGGCTTTCTTTCTAAGTATGATAGGGTACAGGGAAACACAAGTACTCTAATCTCAGGCAGTCCTCAGTTAATTAAAAAAATGTTTATACTTTTGTGTAGAGGTTGTAAGTAAGTTTGTGAACTCAGAACGTAATTTTTCATATAGAAAAAGTGCTTGAAGTCATACTTCTGTCAGAGATGTACTCTGACTTGCGAATGTGTGAAATACATTTCCTGGTAAAGGAGCGACCACCCTGTGGCCTTGATTCTCTAAGTGTTCTGATTCTCTAAGTGTTCTAAGTTTTTATAGTGTTAGGAACAGAAACCTTGAAGTACTTGCAATATACAGTCTTTTCCCTGTAGTCATCATACCTCCTGCTATCTTCAGGGTGGACATTCTCTTGTATCAGTAGTTATCAATTATTTTCAGGGATGATAGGATGGGTGTCTAAAGATTTCCTCAGAAGGAAGGTGGCAGTGGCACACATACATAAAAAGCTGTGCATATTTGCCCCTAGAAATAGCAGGTTTAGCTCAGGTTTAGGCATAAGCACCTGCCTAGCAAGCACACAGTTGGGAGTTCAATCCCCATTACAAAAAAAAGAAATAGGGAGCACTACCTATAGATGGAAATTGAACAAAACATTAGATTTAAAACACAATTGAGGCTACCAAATAATTATTAGGGTTTGATGATAAACCTTAATCATGCATGATCCTAGCTGATGTTTTTATTTCACACTTCATAAAATTTAAGAATATTTCATGTGAAAGGGTTAGACGTTCGTGGATCAGCTATCTCTTTTATGTACCTGTATAACTAATTGTAAGTGGCACCAGGAAATTTTTGTTTTGTTTTCATTTTTTGAGACGGAGTCTCAACACATCCAGTTTGCCCTCAAACTCACAGCAGATCCTCCCAAATGTTGGGATTCAGGTGTGAACCACCACTCCTGGCTCACCAGGAGGTTTTTAATAAAGGCATCATGTTAACATAATCACAGCCTTGTTTTGAGGGGAATTATCCTGAAAGAATGAAGCCACAGAATACTAAATTCTTAACTTTCATAAATATTCACAGGTAAAAGAAGATACAACATTAAACTATGGAAAACTTTCACAGACTGTTTTAACTGTTTACCAATAGCAGCCATCGTGGATGAGAAAATATTCTGCTGTCATGGAGGTGTGTGGGTTGATTTTCTCTTTTAACATACGTTTTAATATCTTCTGAAGATGAGCACTTTACATTTATGTGTCAGTGTTGGGATGACTTCCTCTAAGTAACTCTGCATTGTTGATTTGTTACTTGTGCACTGTGACCCAGCCAGGATCATTTGGATAGGTATCTGAAGTGAGCAGTTGATTTTTTTACAGTGAATTCTATGACTCTTTAACAGTTTGATTTGAAAATACAGCAGGGCAGTATTTTTCAATATAAAATTGAAAGTACAACAGGCAGGAGACAACATGGCAGCAAAGTGGCAAAGAAGCAGCAGCCCTCTCTGTTATATTCTGTTCAGGCACGCCACTCTTTGGGCGGGTTACACTTAAGCAAAGTGGTTGAGTGTTTTTAACCAAAACTAAAATACATAGATTTAATTTGGGCTTTACCAGTGTTAACAAGTGTGTAGGCAAGTGGACCATTAAAGTGGGAACATTTTTTGAAAACAGTTCTGCTTTGTTTTTTCTCATTTAATAGGTTTATCACCAGATCTTCAATCTATGGAGCAGATTCGGCGAATTATGCGACCTACTGATGTACCAGATCAAGGTCTTCTTTGTGATCTTTTGTGGTCTGACCCCGATAAAGATGTCTTAGGCTGGGGTGAAAATGACAGAGGAGTGTCCTTCACATTTGGTGCAGAAGTGGTTGCAAAATTTCTCCATAAGCATGATTTGGATCTTATATGTAGAGCCCATCAGGTATTGATTTTGAATTTTACATGTACACTTAAGAGCATGTGTGTGAGCACAGATTCTCCTTGTTGATTTTGGTGGGTAGGTATTGCTTATTTATACAATGTCTCTGGAAACCTGTCAGGCTCAGCGGGAAACTGAAGAGTGGTTTTACTCATCAACATTTGCATCTACTTACACTGGAAAAATGTTTTTTCCAAGGTGGTTGAAGATGGATACGAATTTTTTGCAAAGAGGCAGTTGGTTACTCTGTTTTCTGCACCCAATTATTGTGGAGAATTTGACAATGCTGGTGCCATGATGAGTGTGGATGAAACATTAATGTGCTCCTTTCAGGTAGAGCATGTTTTCAAGATCATTTCCTTGTATTAGTTTGAATTTTGCTGACTTGAAAAATAATTGTCACGTTACCTCTCTGTTCATTTATGTTGAATAATAATAGGCTAGTTTTTGTTTTAAAGTATCAGCTCCTCACACTTTACAGATCTTTTTTCTAAAATCAGACTGACAGGCTCGAGGCCCTGAGTTCAATTCTCAGTGCCCCCCTCAAAAAAAAAAAAAAACAGTATAAATATGTCAGTATAATGCTTGTCTAAAATTAAATCACTGGTTATGTGCAAATATAGTATGATGTGCCAGGTGTGCTCTGTGGTAACTTAATTCTACCCATTTTCCTATAGTCTTAATTTCTATAAAACCTTTGTTGAACTACCTGATTCATTCGGCCCTCCACAAGAGCACTTTTTATGCATACATCTTCCCTCATCTTTGTTTCATCTGCTTGTTGTGACAAGCTTGACCACCCTCATCCCAACGGACTAAATGTAGCCACTGAAATGTTTTGTCAGTTAAATAAATGAAAACAATTATTTTACCGTATTCTGGGGAAAACTTGCAGATTGTATGGGGATTTGAGAAACACTGTTCTAAAAAATTTACATCAGAAGTGATAGCTAGAGATACTGTGGACTGAAAGTTGTTTTACCCAGAGGGAAGATAACTTCTCCAGATCATATATTTTATCTGTTCATCATGGCATTACCAAAATGTTTTTACATCAGCTTTATTTGTGTTACTGTACTGATGAGGCTTTCAGAGTAGTTGGGACATTTTAAACAGCCAAAAACATTTTTGAACAAGAGATGTAAATGAGATTTTTAAAACTCTTAAGATTTTGGGTTGAGTGTATTACCCAAAACTTACTTGTCTGTTGAATTTTCTCAGATTTTAAAACCTGCAGAGAAGAAGAAGCCGAATGCCACAAGACCCGTAACACCTCCAAGGGGTATGATCACAAAGCAAGCAAAGAAATAGATGTCATTTTGACACTGCCTAGTTGGGACTTGTAACATAGAGTATATAACCTTCATTTTTAAAACTGTATAATGTGTACTGGTCAGCTCATTCAGATAGATCTGTGTTTGTGGGGGCCCCTCCTTTTGTTTTTATTTTAATGTATGACATTTGCTGGTTATAACAACAAGTGAAAGACACTCCACTCCCAAGGAAAGGTGTTCTGTTCTTAATTCCCTATTCATTTTGCAGACAACTTTAATGATGGTGTTAAAACTACACCCCAGGACAGTTTATCCTGTCTGGGGGTTGGGGGAGGGTAAGTGTTTAAGTGATCTTTTTTTAATTCAGTACAACCCATGAATAATGTAAATGCGCATTTTCTTTAGAATATAAAGAGAGCCCTAGGGTGCTCTGAATCTGTACATGTTATTGTCATAATATGCATACTGTTGATAAAAACCACTGTGAACATTTTTTTATTTTAAAATTTTGTTTCAAAGGGATTGCTTTTTCTTCTCATTGTCTTGTCATGTACAAACTAGTTTTTACAGCCGTCAACAGTAGACATAATCTTCAGCCTTGCCAGGATCACTGGTATGATATATATTTAATTAAAGCACACTTTGCCCTATCTACGGTATACTTAAAATGATGATTAAAGCCATTCTTTTAAATGTGACTCTCTTCCTAAAGCCAAAGTTTCTGTTGGAAAATGTATTGACACCCCCTGAAGCGCAGGGTGGCGTGGCTGCATACACATACCACCTCCTTGGGGATTCAAAAACATGTTTTTGATTTTGAATAGCAATTAGTAATATAGTGTATTTAAGCTATTATGAGTAAAGTTAATAACATTTTGTACAATTTCCATATAATCTATTCATTAAGTAATCTTTTTACAGTTGGACCAAGCCTGAACTCGTCTATTCAGAAAGCTTCAAATTATAGAAACAATACTGTTCTATATGAGTGACCGATTATGCTTTCTTTGGCCTACATTCTTTATTCTGCGGTGAAGTTGAGGCTTATAAGTCAAAACAAAGGAACTTAACTTGCTGTCCACCAGTTTATACAGGACTAACAGTATCTATGACTTTTTTAAACTAAGATCTGTTAAAAAAAAAAAATCTGTTTTAACAGATGACCGTGTACAATACCATGTGGTGAAAATGAATTCAGACTTATTAAATGACAAACTTGTTAAATCTTCTCAGTGTCTATTTATCAGCACAATACACACAGGAAAACTGTTGATGGCATATTGAATAGATTTTAATGAATAAATTGCTCTGGAAACCAGTTTCTTCTTGGATTTGTGTTCCTTCAAACAATCTTTCTGAAGGTTATGTCTTTGACATCTCATTTGCATATAACTAAACTTTCCCTCTCCCTTTCCTCTCTTTGCCTTGCCCCCTCCTCCTCTCCCCACTCTCCTCCCTTCACCCTCACTTCACCTTAGTTCTGACTGGCCTTGGACTCATGCAAGCCCAGGCTAGCCTCAAACTCTTGGGATTGTTTTGCATCAGCCTCCCAAGTGCTAGGACTATAGGTGTGCACCACCACACCCCTCATAACTAAATTTCTAAAGACCAATAAATTATTGGGGGCAGTGAGCTTAGCCTGTATCCATTGTTTTTCTACTCTTTGGGTTCGCCTAAGAGCCACTTTATTCAGACTTGGCCATACACTTTTTCACATGTACAGTTCTTTGATCTCTTCCCTTTTCCTGATTTCTTTAGGTATTACCTAGGATCGAACTTGGAGCCTCCAGACTAAGATACATCACCAGTTTTGTTTTGTTTTGTTTTGTTTTGTTTTGTTTTGGAAACAGTATCACCATGTAATAATGCAGGCCAGCCTTGGATCCTCGCATAGCCCAGGCTGGCCTTGAACTCAGGATAATCATCCTGCCTTCTGAAATGCTGGCAAGTTTTAATTTCAAAATGGCTAAGTTTCTGTATGCCCTGGGCTACATAAGGACCCATAAGGTCATTGACTACCTCACAGAGGGCAAAGATTACAGGTGTCAGCATTACTGGTAGCTGTCCTTTCCCTAATTAAGGAGGTCAGAATTGTCATGTTTCATTATCACAAGTATGTCGGATGTGTATTTTCTCAAAATACACTAAAAGTCTCTTGAAAAGCACTTAGTTCCTTTGTAGACCGGCTTCCTTCATGGGGTGGGGGAGACCACCTGGTGAGGGGTAGGCTGTATTTTGGGGTACAGAGGGTTAAGCACAGGTGTGCTGGGCTGTTTGTGCTAACCATCCATCCTAAGGGAGCCAGGCTGTTGTGTTGGTGAAGTTAGAACTCCTACCTTCCTGCTTCACGTGGGGGGAATACATAATACTGTCCTGAACACTGAATTTTAGTCACTTCTGGGATTTCAAAGGGGTACAAGATTTAAGTTGGGTTGCCCTGCTTGAGGTTTACCAGTCTTCAGAGTGGTAATTAGCTTAAGAGTATTCCAAAGAATGTAAATGTAGCATTAGTTGAGAGGTTTATCTGGTCTTATGACGTAAAGTTCTTTATAGAGAGACTAAAATCACAGTTACCGTGAGATTTCTGTGCCTTTGAGCTATATTCCTAACCCTTTTTATGTTGAAATAACTGTTAAATTGCCCAGGCTGGCCTCAAACCTATTTGAGGTATACACTACTACCACACCCAGCTTGTGTGTGCTTTAGTAAGCTAGTGATTACGGTTATCAGATTTCAGCTTCTGTCTAATGTGCACTTAAGAGCGAGTGCTTAAATACTGCACCACGCTGTGCTTGCCTACAGAACAGGCAATAGTAGCTGCCTCATGTTCTAAACTTGGAATTCTTGACTCACATACATTATATATTGCCTTCTAATAAACTGGTTTCATGTGTGTGGTACCACAGCTGAGTTCTAAATGGTGTCTGCATTTTTTTGTTTGTGACTCTTTTGCCCTGGTAGTGAGCTGTGGATGAGTAAGCATTCCTGGTCACTTACTGCATGCAGAAACACCACTTAGGTTTTCAGCCAGGTGATGCCCCGCTGTACCACTGAGCCACATCCCCATCCTCTTCAGATTTTTTTAAAACAGTAAACAGGTTCAAGCTGTTTGAATAGTGTGATGTTTTAAGTTCTTCTGAGTCATTTTCTTAAAAATCATTTCTGGTCCTAGGATTACACCATCATAAAACATTAGTGGACCTTTTGTGGCTTAATAGACTGATAGGCAGTTGAAACCTATCCATTCAGTTCTCTGGTTTAGGATCCAGAGACAGGCTTGCCAGTGTCTACCTGCAGTGGACAGTACAGAGACTAACACTCCTTGTTCTTCAAAACCTTATACCTCAATTCTTTCTAGTCACACACACATAAATAGGGAACACAGACTAAGAACAAATTGAGTTACAGCCGGGAAGAAGGTGCAGAATTTGGATGAGGAGGAAAAGGAAATTGTCTGGCTCCTATTTTAGGCTGGATTGGGAGTGTGAAAGGGAAAGCATACTGGGAAGTAAGGGTCTAAGACAACTGGTGAACTAGAATGAGGTGAGTCTTGACACCCCAGGAGGGCAAAAGTTACCAGAGGGACAAGCTGCTTGAGAAGTTGTGTGACTTGAATTAGACCCAGGAACCAGTCTCAATCCAGTATCACATGAATTTTCTAGGAACAGAAAAACAAAGCTGGAAATCTGCTTGAGTAGAGAAAATGTTTTTTTGTGTGTTTGGCTATATGGGAGACATTAAATCAAGCTTCTTCCAAAAGCTAAGTTAAAATATGGTAGAAGTGCTATCTGCTGATTTTTCTCTAGAGAAACCAGAGCTTGTTTAGCCTGATGGACCAATTAGTTTGACTGCAGGGATGGTTCTGCTGGGAAAAGAAAAGCTCCAGTTCTGCAAATCAGATGTGTATCTTAGGTTCACGTCAGCCTAGAGTGTGACATTTCCCCTGCTCCAACTTTGGTTTCCTTACCTATGACATAGGGTAGGGTGGTGAGCCTATGCTTGCCGCAGTGAGCTATTGGTATCATTGAAAGGTTCACTGTCACGGACACGGGGACTAGAATACTTTGAGAGTAATAACCCACAAAACTACCAGCAAGTTCAGCTATGTGTGTAATAAGCATCCAGCAAACACTAGCTAGTGAAGACACCAGAGTGTTTCTGAGATGTAAACTTAAACGATAACACAAAGGAACACAGTTTACATTAGGGGAACCTTGGCCTTATGAGTGTGTGAACTGAACTCCAGCAGAAGAGTGGGAAAGAAGATATTCTAAAGGCCTTCAGCCTCAGCCCAAAACTGAAACAATGCTTCAGGGGCTTCAAATATGCCTGATCGATGATTGTGATCACAAAGGTTGCTGCCACCCCATCAGATCAGCAAGACAGCTTCAGGCTTAGTATTTGAATGTGCAGGCTTAGTATTTGAATGAATTGCAAATACCTGAATATCAGCTATAGATAAGTATTTTAGGTGTGAAGGATAATAACTGTCACGTGAATATGTTATTGTTAAGCAGCCTCAGGTAAATTTTGTAATAAAAAAATTTGTGTGTCACCCAGATAGAACTGTTGAATTAACAAGAATCTAAAGGTACCATACACAAAATGCTAGAAGTGAATCTGTGACGACAATCTCAGTGCTTCTGAAAATGTTCAGAAAGCATCTTGAGGCATCACACAAAAAGTCTAGGAACTGGTGAGGAAGACAAGCCGTCCTGCTATTGGGATGGAACACTGTACCATCCCAGGGCCAGTCAGTAAATTTGCTCATCCATCAACGTCATCAAAAGTGAACATCCTTAGTATTGAAAACGTCTGGGTACTAGGAGCAATAAAGCCACTGGTGGTGTCAATCTGGCAAATTCTAACAATTTTGATAATTTGTAACAAGTTTTTGTGCTGACTTCATATTCTGTCTTGTCCCAGACAACCAGTTCTCTGACATGAAGCTGTGACTAAGTGCAGTACTTAATTTGTGCTAGGCATTGAACCCAGGGCCTTAGCACAGAGCCAAGTGCTAATTCTAATACTCAGATAAGTTGTGTATGTTGCAGTGTAGAAATGACTCCAAATTGCCATGTTAAAATGCATATTCCTTTTTTCCGCTAGCTATCCAATTAGCACAGTAGCAAATACTGTGTATCCCAGTGAGGACCAGCCCACACACCAGTTGTGTGGCAAACAAGGGAACAGTAAACCAGTCATTATGTTCCCAGACAGACTGGCTGCCTGACCTTTCCAGCAAAGTCCTGACAAGTAGGTGTGGCAGGGATCAAATGGGATAAAAGACATTCATATTGAGGTTGGTGAAAGTTAATTTGCCCGCTGCTGGGGATTTGCACATCCACAGCTCCATGAGCCTGAGTCAGATTGTGTACCTGTTACCAAAATGAAATTGCTATTCTCTAGAAACACCAGGCAGCTTTCTAGAGCTCTAAGTGAGCTGAATGACAGCTCAAGACTCAGGTAATCCCCTGTCAGAGGGACTTAGGGCTGCACGGTATAGTGGTAATGTGTGAGGGTCCGGTGTGGACGGGGTGGGCTGAATTTAGCTCGTAGCATGGCTTAGATTGGCTTCAAGTATGTTTCACTGTTGTGTTGCCCTTGGGTGTGTCTCCTCATGACAGTGAACTAAGGACAGGAATAGTAGGCAATCCTTAAATTTTCTGAAGTGCAAATTGCTAACTAGGTATGTGTTTTGATCACCATAAGTGGCATATTTGATAAATTACCAACAATCCTATTCATCAGTATCATTCCATTCATAACCTCAACCTCCGGATTTGCATTTATAAACCAGAAGGGTTGAGAAGAATGATCTACACTTTCTTTCCAACTCCAGAAAGCTGGGATTCCTTCCTCTGAGACAGATGGTGAACCTTGCAGAGCTTTCAGTGATAACAGCCCGGTGCGGCATGCCTGCCACAGGTTCGCCACCACCGCCCTAAGACAGTGCTGCCTGATTTGCTAGGTGAAGCCTTTCAAACAAAAGCTATACCCCAAACCCTCATATTTAAAAATGAGTAAAACTAGAACAGCTGGGGGCTGCTTTTCCCCACCAGCATTCACATACACACCCCCCACTGCCTAGGAGAAACGCAGGCTGCTGCTCATAGGCCAGCATTCGTAGACCAGCAGTGGAGGATGGCAGTTTACACTTCTCACGGCCACTTCTAGCTCCCTGTGATGCCTCGCCCAAGATCCAAGTTAGTGTTGCCTGAGCGATAGAACAGATCAGGAAAACATTCTGCAGACCTGATAAACATTCTTCAGGAGACCAGGGTTACCCTTGGAAAGGTTTCTGTGCAATCTTTATTGCCCCGTGTGTGTGTGTGTGTGTGTGTGTGTGTGTGTGATGTATTTTATAGGTTACATATTTTATACACATTATATTTTTTGTCCATCACGTGCACCCCTGATTAAGAACCAGAGCATTGGGCCGGGGGTTTAGCTCAGCGGCATAAGTGCCTGCTTGGCAAACGCAAAGTCGTGAGTTTGATC
>PVLA01013818.1:0-34464 GCA_004027455.1 Hydrochoerus hydrochaeris | reverse complement strand
CACCATGGCTTCTCCTCCTGGGATTAGTCTACACCATGGCTTCTCCTCCTGGGATTAGTCTACACCATGGCTTCTCCTTCTGCGATTAGTCTACACCATGGCTTCTCCTCCTGGGATTAGTCTGCACCATGGCTTCTCCTCCTGGGATTAGTCTACACCGTGGCTTCTCCTTCTGTGATGTGTATCAGAGTTAGCTGGGCTGTGGAAGTGTGATGGGCCTTTTCTCTTTCCTTGCCCTTTCTTCTTGCCTTTCTCTCTCTCTCTTTCTTTCTTTCCCTTTCCTTTCCTTTCCTTTCCTTTCCTTTCCTTTCCTTTCCTTTCCTTTCCTTTCCTTTCCTTTCCTTTCCTTTCCTTTCCTTTCCTTTCCTTTTCTCTCTTTTCCTTTCCTTTTTTTCCTTTTCTTCTCCTTCTTCCCTTTCCCTTTTCTCCCTTTCTTCCCTTTTTCTTTCTCTCTCCTCTCACCCCTCATCCTCTTCTTTCTTTCCTTCCTTTCTTCTCCTTCCATCACAGAGACCGAGCCCAGGTATGTAGCTCACACGGAACTACATGCCCAAAACTTCTTATGCTCAGTGAAATAGGGTCTCACTAAGTCACTGAGCTGCTCAGGCTGCAGTCAGACTTTCACTCTTTTCGTTTTTCATACACTTTCCAGGCGGTTGTGGTTCACCAAAGTCTGAGAACCACTGTTCCATGGCCCATGATCCAACTCTGCTGAAAGCCAGGGCTGTGTCCCACAGCGGGGCTCTCCTGAGCTGGGCAGCTCTGGAATGCAGGGCTGGAATCTACAGAGTGCTGAAATCTCCCAACATGGGAGGCAATTACGTTGACCCCACATGTTCTTAAAATTGCATTTCTATTTATAAAAGTCACATAGTCTTAGAAAGGTTTGATGCAATGTAGCACATACGTGTGATTTGATATCATCTCCACTGTTAGTACTGGCTGTGGTGGACTAACTAATGGTCAGTCTGAGTGGGAGCCCTGGAGGAAGAGTCGGCATGGCTGCCAGGCTGAGATTATTACCAGTGGCACGAAAGGGGAAGGTTACATGCTGCTGATTTTCCAGGAGAAGCTTCGCTGTAGCTGGTTTCCTGGCATGAACTCAGCTGTTCTCATCCCTGGAGAAGCTCAGGTTCTCACCGGCATAGGGCAGTTGCTGTTCTCTTGGGGGAGCTCTGGCCTTTACCTTGAGCATCACTTCCTGGCTCCAGGGCAGAACCCTCAGCACAGGTCCTTCACCCCACTGGCTCTGACTTTCTAGCTTCCACCATTTGGGTCTTGCTGGCACAGATCCATGATATGGACTTGCATGAGACACAGTCATGGGTTCTAGTCTTCAACTGGACTCATGTGGCACACTGCCACTGGATCCAGGCCCTTGGCTGGACTCCTCAGGTCTCTAGTGCATGGACAGATCTCTTGTACACTTCTGCATTTGACCTTTTGGGTATTACAAGATACTCCTATTACTTTATGTGTCCCATACCAAATCTACTCCCTTGCAAACCAATGACTACAACAATGGCCTAAGGTATTTATTTCTTACTAGAAGCTTCCACTGACGAGTCCTGGGCTTCCCTCAGGGACTCACCACTGGGCATCTACATGGCTGGGACACAGGGGTCAGGGAAATGGTGTCCAGTAATAAAGGAGATTGGAGGGTGGTTAACTAACAGAGCCTAAAGTCTAATCACTCTGTCAATTGTCATTTTTGCCGATGCGGGGACAGCAGTAGGGCCTCAGCTAAGTGCCACCAGCTGTGCCTGTGGCTGTTAGGAGCCGGCAGTGCCTGCAGAGTAGCGCCTGAGCCCTGACTGCACCCCTGCACTCTCCTGTCCTCTCTCAGCCTGTGCAGTGGTCGTGTGAGTCCCATGTGCTCCGGTGGTCTCAGCCAAGCAAGAGCACTGTCAGGGCCTGGGCATCCGCTACTGATCACCGGGCAACTGTACACAACCTCTCGAAAAGCTGTCTCCACCGGGTCTGGAAGGCAAGGTTGCTCCCAGCAAGCCCACCGCTGGCCTCTCTTTGGAGCTCGCCCACTCTCTGTTAAGGCTCCCCAGCCACCGCCTCTCAGGGGCTGCAGTGGGAACTGTGAGAGGACTTGGCTTTGAAAATTTATTTCCAGGGATTATTTATACAATTTTCTGGCCATTACCCCTTCTCCCCCAGTGTTTGAAACATACGTGAGTGTGGCAGTTAGTAAGGAAGAAGGGCGATCTTCACAAGGATGCTTCGTAAATGTCAAGGGTTCGTTCATTATTGCCTTAGGCCAAGCTGATTGCAAGGCAGAAAAGAGACAGATTCAATGCGTGAAGCCACGCATTTAACAATGCCCTAGGAATCTGGGTCCCTTTTCATGTCACTAAATTTGTGGCACTTTTAACGATAGGCCAAGACATAGAAGCTGTCAGAAAGCCAGAAACACACTTAGCTCCAGATGAAAACATGGATTTGCATCTGAGGGCTGGGAAATTGTTAAAACCCTGATTTAAGGGTACAGCTGTATAGCAGCTTTCATTATTAATTAGCATCAACGTTATCATAATTTCGTTTTTGCTGGTCAGCTTGGCTCACCCTTATGCAACCTGCCCGGGCCAGGGCTGAATCTTCCGCATCCATGCAAACAGATCGGTGGCTTTTTCCTAAGTGTTAGAAACTGCATCCAGCAAAGAGCTGGTGACCTGGGACTTGGTGTGGATTGGTAGCTGCTAAGCTTTCTTCACCGTGAGGACATCTGTTTGCTCACACAGCTGTTGACTCAGTGAAGATTTATCTTGCTTTACAGTGTTCCCAGGTCCAACAACACGAACAGAGTGAGACCTTCCCACCGGGTGTCTGAGCTCGGCACCTGGGTATTCAGGTGAGACCTCCCGGACGAACTCCTGGCTGGGTCTGCAGCTGCCGCTCATGTCCTGGCAATACCGTGCTCAGTGCTGGCACCTTCATGGTTAGCAAGTATCAGTGAGATGTCTCTCAGGGCCTCAAACCACCTCAGACGACTCTGTCAGTCACACGGAAGATCAGGGGCCTCAGGAGGAAGCTCACAGTAACCTTGGACAATGAGAGAATCAAAAGTAAACTCAGAACAAGGGATGACAAGGCAGAGAGGAGTCCAGGACAGCAGAGGGGAAAGTAGAGTGCCCTGTGTGCTTCAGAGGAGGCACTGACAGCACAGAGGCTCTTGGGAAAGCAGATGGAACCTTCGGGTGGCTTGGGAAGATGACCTCTTCATCAGTGTGTGGCTCCAGTTGAGTGTGATGTGTTGCGTGCACTGGCAAGAGGTGGTGGTGGAGAAACTATGTCCAAAGCCGAGTACTTCTTAGCTCACGCATGCTCGAGCTGACAAGAGTCTAGGGTTGGGGGAGAAACAAACTTATTTTCTTCATTTTTCTTCCCTCCCGGATCAGACTTTTTTCTTCTTAGGTCTGAGGCATATTTGGGTGCTATGAATCACGCCATTGCATATGGTCCATTTCTGCGGCCAGCCTTCTTTTACATAAGGGCTTGTGGTGGGCATCATTCTTAAATTCAGGATTTGGGAAAGGAGCTGCATAAGCTGGGAAGGGAGCACTCTGGGATTAGCTGGCACCCAACTTGCATAACACTTTCTCATAAGACAGGAAAGCAGAGTTAAGACAGACCAGTCTGCTGCTTCAAAGTTTTTGAGGGACAAGGACCTCTGTCTGCAGCCTGTGGTCCAGGGCTGGCTGCTCATGGGTCTGGTTCAGCTCTGGTCCACTTCCTCCAAGGGCGTGGAGGTACCTGGCCCAGGGGCTCCGCTTCTCGGTGCAGATAGTAAACTGTGAGATGGCAGAGCAGGATGTCAGCTGGCATGGGAAAGCCAGTCAGACGCCTGTGCCTTTGTTTATTTTTATTGGCTGATTAATCGCCATGTGATGGCCTTTGTCCCAGCACCTGGGTTTTCGAGCTCAGCACAGACTAAGCCGAGCAGAGGTGGTGGCACTCTGGGGAAGTTGGCAAGGCCAGCTGCTGTCAATCCCCTCTGCGACACAGAGACTAGGCCTTGCTACACCTTGAAGGTTTGTGGACACAGCCTGGCAGGCCCCTGTGGGCAGCATGCTAGATGCTTGTCTCTCTTGGTGGCCTCTGAGCAGCAAGCCTCCTGTAGCCACTGTGTTCCTGAGGGTGGCCGGTGAAGGGACCGCAGCCAAGGGTGTCTGGGTCTGACCTGGAGAGGGCTGGTGGGGCCACATCTAGAGCCCGCCTCTGGCTTATCACACACACAGTGGCTCTGCAGCTGCTCTAGGGGCCGGAGGGGTTTCCCACACTGTACGCAGGAGCTACGCTTCCCACCCCACATGCTGTCACATGTCCATTCACTACCCTCTCCCAGGGCACCAACATGCCCAGGCCTCAGCACGGAGTCTGTGGGAACATTTCAGGTGCTTCCTGCCCTCACCGCGCTTACCTTTGCCAAGGGCGCCCAACACCTGAGACTGGAGTTTTGCAGTGAGATGATGAGTGCCCAGGGGAGCACTGGGTGTCCCTCCCTTCAGACAGGCACCAGCCGCATGGGTGGCCCAGGGAAGCTTTCATCAATGACAGGTAAACAGGCGAGCAGGTGAGTGAGTGGCTCAAAATGTCAACATGTCAGAAGAAAATAGGAGAGTGACGCATGGATTCCAGGGAGTTGATGACCCCAAGGACAAGCATGGTGCTGTGAGGACATGCGTGGGCCTGGCCCAGGAGGGAGGCTGTATGTTCATTGTCTCTGGTGTGATCGGGTGCTGAGGTACAGAGGTTACAGCACAGGAGACACCAGTGCATTGTGGGCCTGTGACATGCTCCTACCGCAAGGCGGCCCCCACCTTCACTGGCGGGAAAGCACCCTGTAGGAGGGGGCTCAGCACTATGGTCGCTGGTGTGGACCAAGGAGCTTCCACCCCAGCACTAGGGCAGAAACACATCCCGCCAGGTCCCAGGTCCTCTGGCTGCCGCCCACACAGTGGGGAGACCCCTGCTCACGTCCACCCTTGACTCACCTGTCCCTGGCCCAGAGCCTGCCAGGATCTCCCCTCTCCCAGGCGTGGTGGTGGTGGCCAGCTTCTCCTGGCCACTTGTGTCCACCTCCTCCTGGGCTGGCCCTCATCACTTTGCAGTTCTCGCTGTCAGTATCACCCCCACCCTGTCCTTCTGATGTGGCCTCGCTCAGCTCCCTTCTACCCTTCGGCAGCTGCCCCCAGTACAAGTTGTGTAGGTTGAGAGTTGTGGTTCTGCTGGTCCTGTGGTCACCTGTTTGTGGACCAGTTCACAGCATCTCCCCCTCAACTGCAAATACCACCTGGCGATGCTGTACCACCTTGTCCACACCATCCTCAGGGCTGCTTGGGGTGCTGCTGGTGTCTCCCCGCCCTGTGAGTGTTTGCTGAAGGTAAATGAACCAGGATGGCTGCTACAGGTGTGGGTAGGAAGAGCGGCCGCTGGTCCAAAAGGTCACTGTGAGCCTTGCTTTACGGGAAAAGCAGGAACCACTGGCTTTCATTGGCTGCTACAGATCATGCAGTGTTTAAGTCTGTAGGACCCTCTGAGAGTATCCATATTAGTGAATGTGGCTCATTTTACATTTCCCTATATGGCAAATCCAGGAAAAGGGGGATTTATACTTGCCAAATGAGTCAGCCTCCCTAGACTAACTTTCCAGAAGACCCAAAAGAACTTGGATAATTTTTCTACTAGTCTTGATGGTTTGACTAATTGTGATGTAAAGGAAGTCTCAGTTCAGGCCAGAAGGGGCACTTCTAAATTTTATCAGTATCTAAAACAACATTCTAGAGGGCAAGAAAAACTCCTTTAACTTGTACATGTATTTTCATACATAAATTCCTTAAAAAAATACATTTTCCACAATGGCTGAATACTGGGTTAAGAATATCAACTGGGTCCCCCATGAAGGACCCTGTCTGGGCCTTGAATACATGGATTTGGACCGGGGATGTCTGAGAGGACCTCAGAATAAAACATTCCACACACTGACTTGGCAGAAATATTTAGTGACACCAGTGCCCCCTGCATTGATGTCTACTCTAGACAGACAGAAGAGAAGTCAGGAAACTTGTCTGCAGTGACCAGTTCTCCAGGTCAGGACAGGCTGTGCAGGCAGAGACAACACGGCCAGGCCACCCTAAGATGGAGATGGAGGGTGAAGCCGGGTCCCCACAGCATGACACTGTGTGTGTCACTCAGAGAGGGTCTGGAGGCAACATGTGTGCCACTCACAACCCCTTCTCAAACACACCACTGACTGATCAGGTCGTCATCAAACCCTCTCCACCCGGCGCTGCGTGGCTGACCTTAGTCACTGGGCCTGGCTCACGTCCCTAACCTACTTGCTGCCTGGGAAGATACTCTGAAGGGAAAGTACCGGCAGTGATGATGATACCAGCGACACGCTGGCAGGTCATGTTTCTAGAGCACTTACTTTGTGCCACAAAGTTCCTAAGTGCTTTACATGGATCAGCCCCTCACAACTTCGCAAGCTGGGGCTTGCTGCCCCATTTCACAGATGTGCAAATAGAGGCACAGAGGGGCCAAGCAGTTGGCTCCAGGTCACACAGCAGGCAAATGGGGAGGAGTCCAATCCTGGTGCCTCCAGTCTTAAATGTCTGACTGTGGTTTAGGAGCAGCAGTATCTAATTGGTGAAAATACATTTCTTTTTTTTTTTTTTTTTAAATCTGAACTTCTGAAATTCCTACCAGGAACCTGTTTTCCTTCTGTAGCATGAATTTTTTTTTTTTTGGCAATAAAAATGGATAATGCAAAGATTCCTCCCTTTCTATCTCCACAACTTTCTTTTTCTCAGGGCACAGTCAGCTCTGTCCTGATGTGCGTGATGCCAACAGCAGCTATGTGGTGCATGTGTTGTTTGTGCATGCATGTGTGTGTGTGCGTGAGTGTGTCTGTATGATTATGTCTTTTTATCAATATATAGACCTAACACACCTGTATGACACTGTCATAAAGATAAAGATGTAATATGCTTGGCTTCCAATATAGTTTATATATTATACCATGGATAGCACATGTACACAAAGTATTGAAATATGTGAATGCTAAGTAAAAGGAAGAATTATTACAGTAAGAGATATACACACATCTGAGGTGCACAGGCTGGGAGAGAACCAAGAAACCAAACTGTATCCTCCTGTGAGCCAGCTGACACATGCAAACAGGGAGAGGGACCCCTGCCCCCCAGCAATCAGCTGATTCGGAGGAACACAGGCTGAACACAACTGAAGTAAAGAAACAATGCTTGTATAGTTTGATGAACTTTGCAGCCCTCAAACTGGTAGTATGAGAATCTATTTAGAGGATAACAATATGTAATACAGTGACTACTGGGGATTTTCTACTGTCTTGCTTTTGTAATCCATTACTGTTCTCATTGTTTTGTTTTGCTGTTTTATTGTTTTGTTTTATTCCCTTAAAAGAAAGACATACACTTCTGACTCCAGTGAAAGATGCATTGCCACGCAAGCCCCCCAAATCACTCCCCTCACTGACCCTGTTTGTGGCATCCTTCTTGGCGCTTTCTGAGGTAGCTCTAGAAATCTTCTTCTGTGAGTGTCTTTATGAGGTGTGATAAAAAAACGGTGACTACAGCTGCCAAGTGTCATCAAAGGCTAAGATAGGCTCATCTATCCTGCTGTGACCACATCCATCTCATTCACTGGCACTGTGAACCTTCTGGCTCTTCCCCGAGGTCAAAATGACCAAGATGTGGAGAGAAATTGAATCAGTTCAGGTCATCAAGGCAGCTCTGACTGCATAATTAAAGACAATCATTAAAAAGGCCTCCAGAGCTGCTTCAAAGGTGGCAAGAAAAATAGGATGAGTATGTGTGAAGTGAGGCAGGTTAGTGGGAATATACTGCAATAAATTTAAACAATTACACATTCACTATATATTTTGATCAAACACCTCTCTCTCCCTCTCTCTAATCATTTTATAAGATTAAGGACTGAATGCTTGGATATGGGCCTCTAGGGAAATGGTTAAGGTCTGGCGAGGTCCTGGGGTAGAAGGCTCGGAGCTGCCAGGATTAGTGTCCTTGTAAGAAGCATTCCCAGAGAGTCCCCTCCCTTGTCTCTCTCCCTGGTGTCCACACCATGCAGGGACTGTGTGAGGACCTCCAGAAGGCAGCTGTCAGGGAGCCAGGAAGACAACCTCACCACAAATGCAATCGCCTGGAACTTTGAACATGAAGTTCTAGTCTCCGGAACCTTGGAAAGTCATAAACTTCTGTTGTTTAGGAGACCTAGTCTGTGGTACTTTGTTATGACACCTGAACGAAGGCAATGCCATGTACATGTTAGTTTGGACCATCACGTTGCCATGCTTGTTGGTCAAAACCCTCCTGCCTCAGCGATTCCCTGTGGCCACCTGGTCCATAGATACATAAAGGTGATGTCATGATTGCCTGTTTTTCCCTCACTGCAGAGAGTTCTCTGCGGGCTGTGGAAAGACGGGACCATATAGCACACACGTGCCGTGCATATACACATAAAGAGTATGATAAAATATATGAGGGCTTAAGTAAAAGTCAAAAAAAGTATTACAGTAAAAGACATATTGTCCTTAATCTCCCTCAAATCACTCCCCTCGTTCTGCACACATTTATCCCATCATTCTTGGGACATGGCTCATGTTTGCTTCCCTCCTCCCCAGGGGTCTCTGGCATTTAGCAAACACTGGGGATCGATGAATAAAGAAGAGGAGCATTTCCAATTCCCACCCTGGCAGGCACTTCTGCATAGTTTACATCCAGGTAAATTAAACTGGCTCATCATGAGAATGACCTTGCATGTAGAGGCTGGAGCTGGGAGTCTGTGTGTGAGACCTTTCTCACGCCACAGGAACTCAAACTGAGCGTGTCTTTGCAACACGCACATGTGTACACACACACATGCATGCATGCACATGCGTGTACACAGGGTCAGTCACTGTCCCCCCCACCCTGGGCACAGCTCGGGGTCAGCCCAGCGCAGCAGGCAGGCACTTCCATCAGCTCCTGGGAGTGCGTCACAGTCAGTGTGACTTACACATGGCAGTCAACGTGTAGGGGCCGAGGTGATGGCCGTGTGGCTCTGACGCAAGCCCGGTGTCCTGCTCCCTCTGTCCTCCCCCAGACACATAGTGCTGGATGACTGACCCCTCACAGGAGCTGTGGCCCTCTGCACAGCTTTCGAAAGCCTGTGCTGCCTAAGAGAGGTAGGCGAGCAGTCCCTTCGTGCAGTTCCCATGTTCCCTCTAAGTGCGAGGACAAACGTGACACACAAAATACACCCTGCAGTCCCCAAGGCTCCTCTGCCAAGTCAGCAGGGTGGGAAAGGCCTCTCAGTCCTCGGGCGTGTGCTCACTCCCTGGTCTCCCTACCTGGGGGCCCCTGCCCGGCCTGGTGGTCTCCAGTCCTCACGCCCCGGACTCAGGGTCTTTCCTGGATACTATTCTGCAGCTTCTTGGTCCTTTGAACATGTCTTTTAGAGCTTCTGATGTTGATCAACTAACATTTTTTCCCCCAAATTATTGCTGTGGCGTCTCATTTTGCAGAATGGAGTATTTTTCTCCTCGGTATGAAAGGGGCTTCCCTTGAGAACCTGTCACCGAGATGGTGACCCGTGGGACAGTCACATGCTTATGGGCTTAAACAAGGGGAGGCAAACAGGAGTGGCAGAGCCTGAGTGATGGGTGAAAAGGCCCTTCTGTGAAATCCTCCTGGCGTCTCTGTTGTTTGAAACCATTCGCAAAGGCGAGAACAGAAAGGCAGACACAGCGTGTCCTCTCCTCATTCATGGCTTCCTGCTGCGCAATCTCATTCGTGTGAAATGTTCAGCCAGCAAACCCTCAGAGACGAGAGCAGATCAGAGGTCACCCAGGGCAAGGGGCGGGGGCCTGGCGTGGGGGTGGGCGGATGGGGTCTGTCTTCAGGGCGACGACAGTGTGCCCCAACGGCTCTGTGGACTCCCTGAAAATCATTACATTATAGATTTTTAAGTGGGTGACTTGGGCAGCATGTGATTTATACCCCCATAAAACTGTTCCAGATAAGAAAAATACCTTCAAGGGAGTGAGCTCTCATGCTTTCCAAGGTGATTAAAGCAAAACAAAGCGAGGCAAAAACCAAATGCCCTTCCCACGATGGCCTTTGGAGCTGTCCAGCACTGACCTGCAGAAGGCCAGAAAACTGGCAGAGGCATTTTGATTTTTTTTCCTGCTTGGCTTATGCTTAGCTGGGCTTCAGAATCCAAATTCCCAGCCTAAAAGGCTGCCGCCCATGGGCCACTGATGTTTGCCTGACAAGTAGGTGTCCCTAGCTAGGGTCCTTGCTTCTCCCAAACCTATCAGAAGCCCAGGATCTGTCGTTAACTTGGCTTGGGACTTCCATGCACCATGACCTTTGATGTGTTTATTTTTACCATTGGACATCGGTTTCCCTTTCTGTAAAACAAAGGTCGTGTTACATGTCCTGCGGTTCCTCTGTGGTTCCTCTAAATCCCAGCAAAGTATGACAGTCTTTACCAAAGTGATCGTTTTTCATAGATGAGCAAAAACAAAACAAAACAAAACAAAACAAAACAAAAAGCTATGAAATTATCCCTGGAGGGAAGACACAACCAAAATCCCGGTAGGTTTTCGAGGTGTGACATGTGACATTTTACAATATAAGTGAAGAGTATACAGTATAAGTGAAGAGTATAAAGAGACAGTCATTGTAGGTGAGAAAAATAAATAGCCAGGCAAGGGGGCTGTGTAAATTGCTCGTTCTGAATTCAGGGGGATAATTTTCTCTAACTCGAGATCATGAGAAGTAGATTTATATCCTTGGAGCCAATGCAAATGCGGGATTGTACAATACCCATTTATCAGCTTCTGGAGGGCTGACTTACGGCCCGGCCACCCTACTTTGTATTCTGACTACTCGGAAAGTTAACTGACAGCACAGGAAGAAATATCCTTTGTCTTATTGTGGATGACGGGTGATAAATGAGCACAACTTGATTTTCTGCTCTGGAAAATTAGTGTTTTGAAACTCCCATTAGAAATTAGTCGTTAAAGCTGTTCCCAAACTTGATAGTTTGGTCCGTCACTTTGTAGATGGTTTAGCCATTTAATTTCCTGACAGTGCTGGGCAGGGGAAATGACCACCTTTGCTTCAGAGCAGTCTAGGTTGCTGTCCTCACTTGGATTTTAAGCCACATCCCAGCCAGGCTGAGCCTGGGACGCGACCCACTACTTGTCCCTGCAGGCGTTGATGCCCACGTGGGAGAAGGTGGTCGAGGGGGAAAGGGCACCAACACAGGAGAGAGATGACCAGCAGCCGGGTTGTGTGGGAGACCCTGGCTAGCCCGTGACACAGAGGCCTGGCTTCTTCTTACTCCTCCTCCCTGAGCCTCGGCGGAGAAGCCCCAAGCAAGGTTCCCAGACTGGAACTTCCCTCACCTCCACAGCAAGCTGACCCTGACCCTTCCAAGCACGACCTCCCTCGTGCCTTTTAGCTGTGGCACATTCCCACAGCTCCACGTCATCTCCTGTATGGCCTCTGGCCTCTCCTCTCTTCCCCCAAAGTCCCTCTTATGCCTGAATGAGCTTTCTCTCCCCCCCCCCCCCCCCCCCCCCCCCCCCCCCCCCCCCCCCCCCCCCCCCCCCCCCCCCCCCTCTCCCCTCTCCTCTCTCCTCCTTCTCCACAGGGTCTAAGTGAATCACTAAGCTGCTCAGGCTGGGCTCCATCTCACCAAACCCCTGCCTCAGAATGAGCCTTTTCTAACAGTCCCATCAGACCTCAATGCCCTTCTGAACCGGGGCCTTCAGGCCTCCTCAGGATCTTCAGATCAAGGCTCAGATGCCTCAGCAGGAGGCCGGGTCCTTCCTGTCTGTTCTCAGCAGCTGCAGGTGCTTGGAGCCTCTGTGCCTCTGCAGGTGCTGTTCCCTCTGCCCGAATATCCCTTCCCTGGTCCCCCCTCATGGCCTCCCCACAGGCTTACAGATAAGCTTTTCTCTCTGCCATTGCCACGATGTCCTGTCTGACCTTGAATGTCACCTTCACCGCAGCCCTTAGACTGCCAGTGTGTTTTCATACATCTCTCCCTGCTCTAGACTGGGTGAGCCTGGGTGACAGAGGCCAGTGTGTCTCCAGTGTCTGTGAACTGGGGACAAATTTACCTCTGTTGGCTGAAGGCACCCGGGAGCGAGTCCCAGGAGAGGATGATCCCAGAGCCAGCAGGAGGCCGGTGAGAGATAAGGGGGGGTGTGCAGAGGCAGTTTGAGGGAGCAGCGCCGACTCAGCTCCCTCTGAGACCTGCCCTGGCTTCACATAGCCCTTCTTGTCCAGCAGTGTGGGGCCCTGAATCTTGTCCCTGTGGGAGGCAGACACTACCCAGGCTGGGGGGAGGGGAAGGTGAGGACACAGGCCTCCAGGTGAGCCCATCCAGGGGCACCGCAGGAGACAGGCTGCAGCGCAGTCACAGGGTCCCTGGACTGAGAAGGAGCTGGCCAGACCTCACACAACTGCATCTGTCCATGTGTCCATCTATGGACCCATGGAACCATTCATGCACCTGGCCACCCATACGCCCCCATGGCCCTGGGCGTGGATGCATCTATCCACGCATCCATTCTTTCTCTCCACCCACCCTTCACCCACCCATCCATCCGCCCCTCCATCCGTCCTTGCACGCATATATCCATAGCTATTTCCTGCTGGACAGCCTTCTCTACAGAGCTGATGGGAAAAGCTGGAGATTCCTGTTCTCACAGAACATGTGGTTTAGCAGAGAGGGCTCAAGCGGTCAGGGAGCAAACACGATGGGCTCAGGGAGTGCTGAGCCCTCTGAAAGCCACGGGGAGGGAAGGTTAGGTGAGGGTCAAGAGAGTGTGGAAAAGGAGAAGCCAGGATAGGGCTGGCTGAAAAGGAGGCTGCCCTGTGCAGGTCTGCAGAAGGAACAGCTTGGAGGTGATCACAGGTACCCATGTGTGTGCCACTCAGCATCTGAGGGTCACCGAGATGGGGGCTGACCTTCCTGAGCACTTGCTTCCCTGTCCTAAGGTGGAGACACTGACACCTTCCTCACAGGGGGCTGTGAAAGGTAACACATGTGTGCAGCCTGGTCCTTGGCACCAGGCAGGTCACCGAGCACAGAGGCTGTGGGACGCCGGTGCCAAGGCAGTCACTGTGCTCTTCCCATCCGCGCCTGAGGCAGGGGGAAGATTGATCACCTCGGTTCTGCTAACTGGTTTCCGACTGACACTTCTGTCAGCTTTCCGTTTCGTCCCATATTTTAAAAATGCCCCACGTTCTTCCTTTATTATGCATGTCACCCAGCTCTAGTTATTGGGAAACGAGAAGGTCACGGATTGGCTCAGGGTTCAGAAATATGGCACCTGTCAGGCGCGTGATTTAGGAAGTTGGCCTTCCTCGGCGGGACCCCGGCGCAGCAAAGCCAAGATGAACACTCCACTCCTGGCTGCTGAGCAAAAACTAGGAGGAATCTCAAACTGCAGCAGCCACAGCAAACTTTTCATTAGCAGACTTTTTTTTTTTTTTTTTTAGTAAGATGGCCTTGAGAGCTTCCCCACCTCTGAACAGTTTGGCCCCGGAGGTCCAGGTGTGTGGTGGGGACTGAGGCCCTGAACGGATGGGATCAAAGCTGTGGCCTCGGCAGACCAGCTAAAGTGAAAACTCAGTAGGAGGAGGTGGGATGGTGGGACGTGGAGACGCGTGGAGCCATTGGCCGGGGTGATGACTCCTTCCTGTGACCGTCCTCACAGCAGTCGCCAGGTGCCCTGTGTACGCCTCACATCTGGTTCCAGGGGGTGGGGCAGAAGCCCAGACTACCGGCATCTGGCCTGTTCCCCTGGTGTATCTACTTCCGCTGTGGCCGATTCCAGGACACTCCTGCCAGGTCACTGGCAGTAGAGCTGGGAAGAGAGGGTGATGCTTGGCTCTAGCATGCTGAGATGCACCAGCTCCAGGAAGGCACTGGGACACCGTCTCCCCAAAGTCACGACGTCTGTCCTCTGGGTTGGGCGCTGTGCCTGTGGGGCCGCTGCTGTTGAGTCAGGGATCGCTATGTCGTCTCAAGGTCAGGAAGACCAGGCTCAGGGGCCGTGTGCTGCTGGCCAGGCTGACACAGTGAGGAGGCGGCAGAGCTGGGATTTGACAACTGTTTGCACCTGTCACTCCCAGGCCACAATTCTGGTCCTTCTCTTTCCTTCCTGGATTTGCACCTGGCTTCTCACCAGGCCACCTGGCTCCAGTTTCCCTGGGGCCTTTTGCACACGAAACCACACACACACACACACACACACACACACACACACACCCCTGCTGCAGGCCCGGCCTGGCTCCAGAGCACCGCCTACACCTGCACCTCCTCCTTCAATGCCTCTGCCCCGGCAAACGAGTCCCCCACCCCTGCCCCAGCTGAGCCTAGCATCCTTCACCTTCCTGTCCCATCAGCTTTTCCTTATCTCACGTATCCATCACAGACCCCTCCTGTCACCCCTTTTAAACCATCTTGTCCCCAGGGTCTCCTGCTCCCTTGACTTGCTACAACACTGACACCCTGACTGCCTGCGTGACATTCCCCACAGCGGGTTTTATAAGGCTGCTGTGGTCCCCAGGAGAACCCTTGGCTACTTGGGGGCAGAGACAGTGTGGCAGATGTAATGACAGAAGAGTCACGAAGAGTCCCTTGCTCAGACAGCTCTGCGAGAGCTCTTCCCAGAGCAGAGCATGCCTGCCAGGCCCCGCAGGGAAGTGGGGAGGAAGAGCACTGCACCCCCGGGTCTCAGAGCCCCCAGCGGCAGCACCGGCCTAAGGACAAACTCAGTCAACTTTTGAAGGTAATTTCAAACAGCAAATCTCATTCTCTCCACACTCAAAACCATATTTAAGCGCTACAGGAACCAAGAGAAGGTAGCTGCCCCGTGGCTAGGTGTCAAGGATAGAGTTCCTGCACTCACTGCTGGGTGACTCTGGCCCAGCCCGGAAGTGCTTGAGGGTGAGGAGGGCTTGGCACTGCGCCCCCACTGCTGGCCGGAAATGGGGTGCTGCGCTCTGGTGCTAGGGAACTCGGTGGGAAACCTCAGTGTCAGGAAGACGCCCCAGCGGGGGCTTCTCCCGGCGGGACGGCCCCTCTCAGACACTGTTTAGTTCACTCCGTGATGGTTGTGTCAGGGACAAAGCGAGGCTAGGACCCTGCTGGAGAGAAGAGACAATCTCGTGGCCCCCCAGCTTTATCTTCAGGATGGACTGGACTGGGCTCCAGATGGCTTGTGTCTGACCTGGCTTTTGGGAGCCAGACCCCCTCTTTGCTCGGAGTGTGACGGTCTCTGGAGGTTGGGCGTGGACGGTCCACAGAGGTGCCAAGTGGCTTCCCTCGGACTCTTCATGAAAAGGAGACCGACTTTCTCCACCTGGCCGTTTCATTCCTGGGCTCCCCTAGACTTCTGAGCCTGGCACGGTGCCAGTATGGATAAGATGTGAGCGAGACTATGGTGAATAACAGTGCAGTTGCCACTAACTCCTCTCAAAGTTCCCCTCATTGCCTTAAATTCACTTTGCCCATCGTTCTTGGTGCTTCCTGAAGCAGTTCTGGAAAGTCCTCTTCTGCTGTGTTCTCCAGGCCACCTCGGTATTCAGAACTGATCCAAAACATTCACGTCTCATGGACAACTTGACTTTGGGTAGAAGCCTGGCGTTACATGGTGCAGATTCATTGAGTATGGCAGGTGGAAACACACCTCGGTGCTTTTATGTGGTACGATTGCCATGGGGCAGCCACAAAGAGGCACGAAAGAGGACTTACAAAGGGCAGGGCTGCACCCCCTCCCGGGCGGGGACAGGTCCGCTTCAGACTCGGGTCAGCATCTAAGCCCCAGGGACACAGTGGGGACCGCGGCACAAATCTAACAGTAAATGCAGACAAGATAAAAGGCCCCTGTCATGGTGGACATGTGTCAAGACACATTTGTCCACACCTAGAGGATGTCCAGTGCTGAGACGTAAGGCGCGAGTGCGCGACGCATTCTGGGAGACAGTCGTATGTCAATACAGGTTCATCAGCTCTAGCAATGTCCCCCACTCTGTCGGGAGATAAAGCTAATGGGGGAGGGAGTGTGGGGGCAGGAGTGGGGAGGGAGGGCTTCTAGGGAATCTCTGAATCTTCTGCTGAGTTTCGCTGTGAACCTATCACAGCTATATAAAGTCTATTAAAAAGAAAAGTAGGCAAGTCTAAGCTTTCCCATCTTCACGGGAAAAAAAATCAAACTCAGCAAAGTGAAGATCGTATCGAGAAGATGCTGTTAAAGGTACACTGCATATACTTAGGAGAGATGCTAAGAACACGATACAACGGTCATCAAAGACGGAGAGAAAACTATCACAGGTCACCTCCAGCAAGGGCTTTTGTCTCCCTCCCCCCGGGCCATCACAGCCAAATCTGACTGCTGGCCTGGCCTACGGTTGGGGCCAAGCATGACATGGTGAGTGACCCAGTTCTGCCACCTGCCTGACAGCCTCTCTCCAGGGGCACCTCCTCGCCACCTCCACCTTGCCTCCCGGTCACTTCACCTTTTTGCATATATTTGCCAGAGCTGATTTCTGGTGCTTGTATCCATCCCCCATGGGTTAAGAAAAATTCCGAAGCAGGACACTTTTGGGAGGTGAACTGGACCTGAGCTGCTGAGGCACCAGAGCACCAGGGCCTGAGAGTTAGACGCCAGGGCTCTGCGGTTGAAATCCTGGCTTCCCGATGCAATCAGTAAAACTAGCTGAAAATGTTAAGATGGCTCCCTGCAGGAAGTCCTGGCACTACTGGCCAGGGGAAGGTCAGCATGGACAGGGTGGGAGGGTCTCAACGAGGAAGGACAGCTACAGTCCAGCGTTATCCAGACCCTGATCGAGAGAAGGAACATTAACCTTTGATGGAAAAGAGGGTTTGTGTCAGCCATAAGTAACTTTGCATGTCGTGTAGGAAGAGCCCAAGTGATTATTACACAGAATTTAATATTTATGCCAGCATGAACTCGTAGCAATAAAGCTCCATCCCATACTTCTGTGGAATGAGGTGGGGTATTTATGAGCAAAGTCACGCATGACTGAGTGAAGAAATACTCTCCATCGTAGCAATAAAGCGCTCCCTCTCCAGCCCAGCTGCTGCTGCAGCCGTTCCCAGGCGGAAAGCCTTGCTCAGCTAATAGCACTCGATCTTAGCCAAAAGGCCAGGAAGTGATCTCAGCAAATAACGATCACCTGAGATCACAAAGGGGGCTCTGAAAAGTCTCACACTCCCCTTCCCCGAGTACTGGGCATTAAAACCAGCGGTCTTGCACTCCTGGGCTGCACCCTCCCCTCCTTTCTATTTTATATTTTGAATTAGGGTCTTGCTGAATTGCCTAGACTGGCTCTGAACTCTCAATCTGCCTGCCTCAGTTTCCTGAGTAGCTGGTATAACAGGTGTGCACCACTGCGCCTGGCCTCCCTTTCTTTTCTAAAAACACAAGAGAAGTTAAAAAGGTAGTTGCCAAAAAGTCTAGCCAGGAAGTAAATGTGAGGTAGGAACCTACTCTTACTGGGGTGAACCCGGATGGGTAATGCCAGAGCCCTCTCCTAACAGGACACTAGAAAGAAATCTCCCAATTCTGTCTTCCGAAAGAAAGCAACTAGGGCTGGGCTCCGTGGCACACGCTTTTTAATCCCAGCTATTCTAAAGGCTGAGGCAGGAAGACCCTAAGTTTGAAACCAGCTTAGGCAACTTAGGGAGCACCTGTCTCAAACTGAAAAAGTGAAAACGGCTGGAGTTGGAGCCTGGTACCCTCTGATTTCAAACCCTAGTACCAGGAGAACAAAAACCAAAAATTGCTTCCAAGTATAAAGCAAAGAAACCCAAGGCAGCAGGGTGCAAGCACTGCCTATGTAATGCAAACTGTCAACAGTCCCTAGGTCTACTTGGTGACGCTAATATGTGTCGCGGTTTCTATGCACAAGGTTTTGAAAGTCTTAAAACCATCTTTTCTACTTCTGGTAGTGAAAACCCTTGGCTTTAGTTACAGGGGTAGAAAGCAGAACACGAAATACTCTGAATGGTGCAGAACGTTCTGAATCATGTGGAATGGTCTGGGTCATGTGGAATGTTCACTGGGGGCCACTGTTCCCTGGGCTTACCAGAGTCCCCTCGGAATACAGACCTGAGACCACTGGATGTCACTTCAGAAGTGTGCTCCTGGTGGCTTACTCGTACCTCTGTGATTCACAGGGACCTTGAATGTTGTGGCTTTGGCACTATCCCCTTTCCCTCTTGCAAAGTCAGTTTGACTATGTCAATTCTCTGGAGCCTCACTGTCCACGGGTCGGGGGCTACTGCTGCCCTTCTGCATCTGAGATCATGCCTCCTCCAGACTGATATTGGTGGCAAGGAAGGCCAGTTTAGGGAGCTCAGAGAGGTCCTGATAGCCCTGCCCAAGGGCACATGCAGGGATGATGTCACTGGCATGCATGGTTCTGATTGGCTGCTGATCACTGCCTACTGTTCTCATTTGAATATTTCCCATGAACACTCAGCCCCAGCTCTGGTTAAACCATACATCTCCAGTTATGGGAGCGTTACCTACAGATTCCCTGTACAGACTGTCTACAGATTGGAAAGCGAAACTGTGGACAGGAGTGCCTGGCTGTCTTGGCTCCAACTCTGTACAAAAGAATGCCATGTTTATTAGCTCAGACTGGCCTCAACAGGAACTTGTTCATTCCAAAGAACCTCATTCCCATAAAAATGAGGTACTTCCCACTGGGTGTCCGGTGAGAATTTTTACAAGGTGTGGAAAAGATCGAAGGGATGGGAGTGATGACAGCCGGTGAGGTGAAGCCCTGAGGGGGTAACCATTTCCCGTAGGGTCTGGACTGTCACACCTGGATCTGTTAATCTGCCAGGGATGGATGTACAAGGGGTGATAAAAAGAATGGTGTGTTTGAATTAAAAATGTATTACAGTAAGGATGTGTTGCCATTAATCTCTCTCCACACACTCTCAGAATACGCTTAGCCCAGCATTCTCGACCCTTTGGAAGCAGCCCTGGAAGCCCTACCTCATTTGTTTACAAAGCATGATAAAAAAAATACGGTGGATGCTGCGGCCAAGTGCCACCCGACAGAAAGACAGACGCATGAACATGTTACAGAGTGTCCTCGTCCACCTTACTCACTGGACCCGGCACTGATCAACTTCTGGCTCTTCCCTGAAGTCTAAATGACCATGAAAAGTCACATTTTTCATGGAATTACGTCCTCAAAGCAGTCAGGAAAGATGCTTCCGGAACTGCTGCAGGAAGAGGCAAGGTTGTAAGTGCGTTCACAGCGGGGGGTGGGGTGGGGTGGGGTGGTGTTTTGAGGGGAGTTAGTGGTCATGTGTCTTTGGCTGTAATAAGTTTTTAGAATTTAGACACTCACCGTATCTTTCAACCACATGGTGTATGAGCATATTAGACACGGAGAGTCTGAGAGGCTCTGTGAGAAGATGAGGGTGACTTCTCCCCAGCGGTGGGTCTGTTTGCTTTGGGAGGTGGGGAGACTAAAACAGAGGCTTCCTTTGCCACTGGTTTGAACTGAAATCAGCACAGCAGTCAGAAGCCTATAGCATTTAGGCTGTTTTGAGCTGAGGGGTTTTGGCCTGAGTTTGATTAGTGTTAGGAAGCAACAGGTCTCTCCTTACCTTAAGGCTTCTTTACCAGTGGCTGGGAAATGCGCATTTGAGTAACTCCTTAAAGATAACAATATGCGAAGTACTAACTATTGTTATTCTCCTGCCGGTTCTTTATTTGCTTTGTTTTGTTTTTTGACTTTTTGAGACATGTTTAATTATGCAGTTCCTTCTGTCCTTGGACTCACTTTGTAGCCTGGTCTGGCCTCAAACTTGCAGCAATCCTCCTGCCTCAGTTTCCCTAGTGCTGGGATTACAGCCATCAGCCTCCACACCCGGCTCCTATTGTTTTGTTATGAAATTTTGTTTTACTTTTTTCCCCATAAAATAAAAAGAAATTTTCTAAAAGAAATGCCCTGTCATTTTGGTGTCATTTTGTGGAATGTTTTTACTACTTTAATAGAAATTCTAATGATATATTAATGGGGCTGAGATTTTTTTTTAGGGCTGAGTTTATTTTTGGGGCTGCGTTTTTAGAGATGCAATGCTATTTTATATACTTCTCTACAGTTTCATCATGTGTGTTTAACACAATATGTGACCAATACCACATTGTGTGTGGAGAAAGCAGAGAGTGTAGCTACTCAGAGGAAAATGATGTCTATAGCACGGAGCATCAAGGGCCAGTCTGGACTTTTTCCAGGAAAAAGGTGAGGTGTAGACAAATCAAATAATGCAAGTAATCTGTCAAAAGCTGTTGTGGGTGGGCAGGCATCTCTGCCTTGCAAGCTTGAGCAGGAGCGGCAACTGGCCTTGTCTGAGAGCACAGCGCCTGGCAATCCTCACCCCAGGGTCTTTCCTTCTCTACCAGACAATGAAGGCTAGAAGGGGCCTTTTATCTTGTTGCATTTACTCTTAGATTTGTGCTATATTCTCCACTGTGTCCCTGGGCTTAGCTGCTGACCCAAGTCTGAAGCGGACTTGTCCTTACCCGGGTGGGTACAGCCCTGCCCTTTGGTCACAAGAGCCACTAAATGTCTGGTGACAATTGTAACACTCAGCTCTCTCTTAGCCACTAAAGGTCTTGCCCCTAATCCTAGTGGTGTCTCCTAGGGCCTGAGTCTCGCCTCCTCAGCTTCCGGTGGTGAAAGCCTGACCTCCGCTATCTCAGAAGTGCAGTTATATGTGTGGACGGGATCCGAAGGGAGGTAATGGAGTTAAAATCATCGCTGGGAACAGGGGTAGTGCTCAGCGGGAGAGCATGCCCGAGGCCCTGGTTCCAATCCCAGAGCTGCCCAAAACAAGTTCCCCGCCCCCACAAGGTTGCTGGAGTGGGCTCTAATGTCCCATGACTAACGTCATCTAAGAGGAGATTTAGGGAGACCGGGGAGGACACTCGAAGCTCACCAGCTCCCCCGTCCCCCATGGGCCCACAGCAGCTGCTCCTGCTCTTGTCCCCACCACTGCCCCCTTGCAGAAGTCAGGGCCCAGAAGGGACCTCTAGTCTTCATCCCTCCCAGCTAATCAGGGGTGACACGGCTGAAGAATGTGGTAGGTAGGCGAGTGACTGCCGGTGGGACCCTTTCTCTCCTCTCCCCGATTCACAGAAAGGGCTCACTGAGGAACCACGGGGAAGAGGTGACTACAGGGGTCTTCACCCGGGCTACCGTGCACCACCCTGCCCGACAAGGCCGGCTTTCCCACAGCAGCCCCGCTTGTCACCGGGATCCGGCTGCATTGTGGCAGCCTGGAGTGGGTCCTCATCCTGAACCCCAATGTGTGCACAGAGTTTTGCCCTTTTTGTGCCAGTCGGCCCTCCTGGGACCATCTCTTCAAACACGCAAGATGGTGATTCCCTTTGTCCCTCGCTCCCCCTCCAGCCTGAGCTCCTCCCCGCGCTCACCTGGCGGAGTTCTGTGCTCTCTCCTGCCTTTCCGAGTGACACAGTGACAGGCACGCAGGAAGAGTTGATATGGTGGGGAGGGTTTTATGCTTGTTAGGCTTTATCTCATTACAAGGCTGTCACCAATCCTCCCAAGAGGAAGTGACTCGGACACAGGGAGGGTGAGTCTGCGTCCCCAGGCTCCTGCTGCTGGGCGGTAGCCCCAGGCTCTAGGGGCCCTCAGCTCTGTGACTCTGCAGTCCTTACTGAGAGTCCTGCACAACCCTTTCCTAGGCTGCCCCTCTCTGACATGCTTGGGGGTGTCAACACGCCTCTAATCGGGGGGATCAAGGGGACAGCAGAAGCCAGAGACGTGTGCAGGGGGCCTGGGCCCGGCCCAAGCTGGATTTGGGGAATTTTTACTAACCGTCACAAAACATTTTTGCCTGAGATCAAATATGCCATCATAAGCACGCTGGCACCTGAAACGTTACCTTGAAGGGGGTGTCTGCCGGCTCTCGCCTTGAATGGGGTCACCCAGCTGAGTTCCGGCTTGTTGTTCTAACACAGCACTCCCAGGCCTGGCTGGTTCTTACCGAGAGGAGAGGGCACTGTGCACTCAGGATGTCAGGCGGCACACCTGGCCTCTCCCCACTAGATGCCAGCAGCGTCCCTCCCCGGAGCTGGGGTAGGGGCCACTGCCTAGCGTATTTCAGTCCCCTAAAGATAGGCCATTTGCTTTGGACCCTTTGGAGAAATCCAAGACGGGAGGAATGAATAACGGTTCTTAAAGGTCTCCATCCTTTCTGTGAATCCAGACAACTTGAGAGAGTGGGATATAAAGAACAGAGAAAGACGTGAGGTCAGGGACTGCGCGCTTCCCACCAGATAGCTTTTCCCTGTGTTCGGTGTAGACAGCAGGGGCCAGGCGCAGAATGAGCACTCTAACTCTCCCACACGGGATGATAAAGGCCACGCATAAAATGTCGACTTCCTCAGAGCCAAAACGAGATTCCTCATTTCATTCTCCTACCATCACGCGTGACTGGTGCTGGACAAATACAAATCGGTCTGGTGACAAATGTGTTTTGAGAGGCTTGCTGGGGACGGCGAGGCGATAGCAGCTTTCTAAGCAATTAAAGACGTGTTTACTGGGTGTTCGCTTTGCGCAGGGCCCTGGCGGGGGTGCGAGCACAGCCAAGACGCAATCCCGGGGCTGCGGCTGCGTTTCCCAGGCGCGGCACCTGCTCCGTGTGGGAGAATGTGTGGCCGGGTGGGTGAGATCCTGGTGGGCAGCACAGATCAAGCAGGGGCTGGTGGGGCCCACTTAGGTTGGAAAAGGGAAGAAGACCAGGGTGAGTGTGGTAGAAGGCTGTCCCTTCTGTAACAAATTACCCAAACCCTAGTGGCTTAAAACTCCTGCAACTGATCATCTCAAAGTACAGAGTCTAACACCAAGGTACGCACAGGGCTGTGTTCTCTCCAGAAGCTTCGAAGTTTGCCTTTTCTGGTCGCTAGAAGCTGCCTGCCTCCCTCCACCCACGGCCCTTCATTATGTCACTCCGGTATGTTATCACCTCTCTTCTCTGACTCTCAGGGAGACCCTCGTGATGATGCTTCACCCCTCGCCCCCCAGATAAGTCAGGGTCCTCTCCCCGCCTCAGGATCCTGATCTTGATCTCGTCTGCAGAATCGCCTACCACGGAACAGCACAGAATCATGGACTCCAGGAACTGGGGTGCAGGTGTCTTTGGGTGCTGGGGGCATTATTCAGCCCAGGACGGTTAGGGGAAGGAGGAGACAGGAAGCTGCGAGTTCAGGGAGGAGGACACACACTACGGAGAACTTGGATTATAAAGACAAAACCAGGTCTGAGCAAACCAAGCACAGTGGAAAATTAAGCTAGGGTGAGAGGGCAAACTCCTCAGCTCCACCTCCGGACACCCAGACAGCCAAATCCCTCCTCACGGGCAAGTCCCAGGGGGGATATCTGGCCCCAGGCAGGTGAGGAGCAGGCCGGCGAGAACTGGAGGTGCCCGGTCGGTTGGCTGACTTTTCCTTGGGGAGATGTTTCAAGAGCTGCTGGAAAACAGTTTGTGCTGCAGAGAGTGGGTCACCTGGGAAAGAACGCCTTTGTCTTCTGAGTAGATGAGCGCAGTGGCTTGTGGCTCTGGGCGGAGGCTGCCTGCTCATATCCTCTTGCCTGTAGAGACCGTCAGCATTGCTGCGGGGAGGCCCTCATGCCGAGAAATGGGGCTCGGTATCTCTGGGACCTTGCGCAAAGTACTTTGGGTGATGGCAATTTTGGCAGTAGCTGCTTCCCTTCGTGTCCCTGCCTCTGTTCCATGTGCAGGAGCTCAGATCCAGAGAGGAAGATTCTGCTCTCCGGGCTCCGTTCCTGCCTTCAGGGTCTGTCACGAAGCTGTGTGCCGTTCGATTCACTTGCGTGTCATCCCTGTCTCCTGCCCACTTTCTCCCTTTCCATTTGTTCACTCTGTGACCATTTATTGAACGACCACCAGATCGATTGCACAGCGCAGAATGTCAGGGCGCGAGCGGAACGTGAGAGTGGATCGCGGTCTCATGAGAGCTCAGCTGGGGGGTCTCAGAGAGCAGAACAGTGGGTGACAATTCATTTAAAAATTGTGATATTTGCTGAATGTGTGGTTGTAAAAATGTAGTTAGCACATAGCAAATGTAGTTAGCACAACATAAATATTATGGGGTGATGAAGCTACAAAAAAAAAGAGAGAAGTCAGTTTAAAGTCCACTTGACAGTGGTAAGCAGTGTGACCAGCAGTACACAGAGGGTGTCAGGGATGGGGAAGGAAGGGCCCCGGAGAGTGGAAGGACTTAGGCCAGGCAAAGGGAAACGACCAAAGCAAGGCAGGTGGTGACGACCGGCCTCAGCACGGAGTCGGAGGAGAAAGCTGTCTCTTCCCATGCATCAAAAGCTTTGTGGACCATGTGACATTCTGTGGAGGAAACGGGGCTAGAGAGCCCCACCAGCTGTGAGGGGAGAGGCAGGCAGGGGATGTTTCTGGAAGGGTGATTGTCAAGGCAACGGCCAAGTGCTAAGCACAAAACACACATGGAGTTCGGGAGACAGTGTCAGGAGGGACCTACCGAGCCCCCAATGTGAGCCTCTCTGTTCGCTTTCTTTCTCTGTCTGGGACAGGACCGGCAAGGACAGTTATTGCCTGTCCACCCTTCTCCTTCTGGGAGAGAACCCATCTTCCTAGCGTGTTGCCCCAGTTTCATGCCGTTTAGGTGGGACGGCCAGTCACAGCACCTGTCTGTGTCACCCACTCATTGCTTTGAAGGTGACTTGCATTTGACCTGTATTTTTTTTTTTTTTTAACATGTAGCTTCACCCAAGCAATATCTGCGAGGTGGTAGCTGTGCTTATCACAGACGTGCAAAGCTCAGTGGCTGCAGAGCCAGGAGATTAGACAGGGGCCCAGGGCAGAGGGCAGAATCTGCGATGCCCCTGTGGAGCCCAGCCGAAGTCACTGCTGGACTGTGGGGGTGGAGCCCCTGGTGGGGGTGGAGCAGGCAGAGCTCAGTGGGGATGAAGCTGAGGAGGACAGTGGCTCAGGCTCGAGGAGGTTGCCCTCAGGGGCAGAGTCTGCAGCGTGAGGCGCTGGAGCTGGGTTCACGGTGTGGCTGGTCCAGCCAGCTGTCCCTTGGAGAGTTTCAGGGACAACTCGTGGTGGACTTCCCAATGAAACGCCATGCTTACCACCAATCTTCCCATGTGGAAACATCTGCTTTCCCATCTTGTTTGGCAACACACAGTTTCTAGGACAGTGTCTAGCTCCTGTTTCTGAGCAGGTCTGGGGAAGATGCTCTGGTCCTGCTGTGGGATGAGTCCAGTTACACAGATTCGTATCTTGTGTCCTCTGAAGGAGGTCTGGCTTTACGCATGGTAAGTGACTAGGAATAGCAAAGCTGCGCTCATGGAGGGGGGCGGGGATGAAGTGGTAGCTGGTGGCAGGTAGGCTGGCCTCATGCTGGGAATATCAGAAGGTGCTAATAAGTGCTTACTAAGTGAACTAACGATGGAGACATTTCCTTAATGGGCTGTCACTCACGTATAGTGATTTTCTTCCACCTGCAGGGGGCCCCAGGCTTATCACCCCGGGGTTCCTAGCAGGGTGGCTTGGTAGGAATGCTGAGGCATGCATGAGTGGCCATGTGTGTGTATGTGGCAGGGGGCACCTGTTTAGGGGACTGTCCACTCCCTTCTCTTTTTGCTTTACCCAGTACCGTGCGATGCCACCAACTTGAGACCAGTGATGTCTGAGAGCAGATAGGGCTGGGTCACCTCTCTGTTACTTGTCCTCTTTCAGAATCACAAAGCTGACTTTGAGCTGTTATGACGACTAACAGGAAGTAGCCTAAAGCATCTGCCAAAAGTACAGAGCCTGGACAAGCCCTGCTACACCGGGTCTAAAGTATATGTCAGCCCCAGTGCTGTGGGGACCTAGCACTGGTCACCATTGTCCTTGGGGGCATAAGTCCTAGAGTGGAAGGAACAGACATTGTAGGCTGCGCACTGCAGGGGGACACTGTGGCATAGCCCTGCCATTTCATAGCTGCGTGACTTTCTGAACACACACGCGCGTAACCTCTCAGCCTCAGAAGCATTTCCTGTGAATGGAGCCAGTGCGATCCATTTATGGGTTGTTTGGAGGGAGAAATGATAGCACAGAAAATGCCTGGCACTCAGTACTTGCTCAGTAAAATTTAATTCTTTCTCTTTTAGGTGTGCAACTAATTGTTTTCTGATGTCCTTTAAAATAAATTCTAACTCTTAAAAATTCTGATGGTCTAGTTTACATTTCAGGAAATTCCTAGGCAGATACAGTAGAGTATGGAATACTGTGAATACAGAAAAACTCCTCGTCAGGTAAAGCCTTACTTGATCCATTTGTGAACCTGTAAGAACTATTCTAGCAGTCCTTCCTGATCTGTAGTTTTGCTGCCCTGCTCTCGGTGGCTGGGGCCAGCTGCAGTCTGAAAATGTTAAATGAAAATTACAGAAATAAATAGTTCATAAGCAAGAAACTGCTTTCAGTGAGCAGTGTGATACAACCTCACACCACCCAGCTCTGCCCCATCAAGGTCTGTGGTCATTTCTGTGTCCAGCATGTGAAGGCCGTGCAAACTGCTGGTCCATCACTTAGGAGCGGGGTCAGCAGATGGACTGCTACAGTACCGCTGACCATGCATTCAGGTTCTCTTTAGGATACTTAATCATGGCTCCAAAGCCCAAGAGTAGGGAAGTCAGCAGTGTTATTACAACATATTGTTAGACTTGTCCTATTTGATTATTAGTTATTGTTGCTCTTACTATTCTTAATTTATAAGCTAAAATTTATGATAGGCATGAGGGTATTGGAAAAAACATAGCATATACAGGGTTAGGGACAATCCATAGTGTTGGGCATACTAGGAGTTTTGGAATGTACCATTAGGGATAGGGAGGGGTTACTATACCTCAAATAATCTTAAATTCTACCCCACCCCTACCTTTTTTTTTCAGTCTTTTGGAGACAGGGTCTTGCTATAGAGTTCAGGCTGGCCTTGAGCCACTTTGTAGCCCAGGCTGGGCTAGAACTTGCAATAATCCTCCTGCCTCAGCCTCCCAAGTGCTGGGATTACAGGAGTGCACTGTCATGCCCAGTTCCAGTTGAATTTTAGAAGCTTCTTTTTTCTATTAGGTAAGATTATAGCATTCAGTTTGATGACAGATGAGCATGGAAGGCTTTCAACAATTTTCTAACAGAGCTTAAATTCAGTTCTAACAATAGATGCCATGCAATTGAGAAGGAAGCAACATGTAATTCCTGGACCCATGCTGCTGGGAAATGTCGTTGTTCCTGGCACAGGGGCCATGCAGGAGAGTACCTGGGGCTGCAGCTCAGCAGGATTCCAGGCCCTGCGCAGCCGCGTCTGGCTAAATCCACCACTGCAGCCCAACAGGCATTTCCCTGACACCCTAACCCTTCCTTCCTGGGATGATCAGCATACAAGTGGCTTGGTGTGTGGGGCTGGAGGGACACCTGTGTCCTGCATTATGGCGCTGAGGAAAGAACAAGTGTGTGGTGTAGGGTACCTTTCAGGTTAAATCATTATTACTGTTTTTGTTCATTCCCTCTCTTGTTTTCACAACCCAACCACGCTAGACTTGAAATCCCACCTTGGAGAAAATGCCAGAAACATAGTTATTCCTTAACTCACCTTGGGGCAGTTTTCTCCTCCAGACTAAATGGAAAACCACAGCTCTGGGTGAGAGGGCAAAATGCTTCTCAAATCCCCACGATGATTTCTGAACTGTAACCGAGGCTGGGGATGGGGAATCCTGTGAAGCCTGGGTGAAGGGTCCTTGTCATCTTGCAGATGCCAAGAAATGTCTTTATAGAACTCACAAAGGAGTGAGCCTTTTTATTTCTCTTTGTAAAAAATGTTCTGCGTGCAGGGTTATCTGGATGGATGGGGCCTCGGACCATCTATTTTGTGCAGCTGAACGGATGTTATGACAGCTGAAAGAGATGCAGCCCCAGCAGCAATCTAGAGCCTGTGCTTATTTCAGACTCAGGGCGCTCAGGGCCCTGGTGGCCTGGCCAGCAGCCAAGCTCTTGCAAACCTGTAGGAAAGGACTACAGCACTTCCGAGTGGTCCCCAGAGCAGAAGGACACTTCCCCAACATTGCCACTCCTTGTTCCTTGTTTTTTCAAAACCTTTCCCTTTTTATAAAAGTAACATATGTGGTCAGCAGTGAGAACTTCACAAGAGTAAAATCAAAATTAAAAATCACCATGAATTCCAGGAGCCTGACTGAGTCTGGCCTAACATGGGCTGTTTTAAAAATTCAAGGACTTCTCTGCACATGACTTACCCACTTGGGGTTGTACAGTTTACCAGCTTGGATACCCTGCTTTCCCTACTTCAGTTTATATCAGGAACAATTTTTCCCAGCTTAAAAATTCTTCTAAAACAGTTTTCATCACAACGTATTATTCCACAGCGTGGCTGCTCCATGGCTTGTTTATGCCGCCTCCTGTGGCTGGGCACGGAGTATGCTTTCTTCCTTTCTGCTGCCATAAACAAGGCCTCGGCATACAACTCGGTACATAAATTTCTGTTTCCTGAGGACATAAGCTTTGGACACCATTTCTGATTATTTCTGTGAGGTGGATCCCTCTGGGTAGAATAACCGGTGCGGGAGCATACAGCTGCCTGAAAAGAGCTGCTAAGTATTGCACCCTATCCCTTAGAGCGTTGGAGCCAATCTGCATTCCTGGTCTGTTTTTAAGCTACTATTTGACACAATGTGTTTTCTTGTCTCAATTTAAAAAGAGGATGATCTGACCATGAACACTCTTATCAGCCTTGTTCATCGCACCTAGGGAATGGAGGCTCCACGGTGCAGGCAGGTGGGCACAGGGAAGTTTGCTCTGCTCCCTGATCTGCCCCAGTTTATCAATTCCCATCCTACAGCCAAGAGGCAGAGGGCTGTTTTTATATAGCAGTATGTGCCTCCCAAGCAAGTGCTGCCATTACTCTGAGTTCCCTGAAGAGTCCGGGTTTCTCTCAGTCCCTCTCACCCTTTGAGTCTCCCACTGTGTGTGCTTGGAAAGCCCACAGTGCCATTGGTCAGCTCCGTGGTTCATTCTTAGGACTCACCCCAAGGGAGATGGGAGGGGCCACTCTTGCATGTGAGACCAGAGGCCTGCGGTCACTGCCCTGGAGCATCTCCTAGCCTGGTGGGGAGATAAGTACTCCTGTGGGCAGGGGCAGCTTTTCTTCCCTTCTGGAGATTTTCCGGCTTCCCTTGCAGCTAGGCCAGGGTGTGGGAAAGTGTTGGGACCTGGCCACGAAACTTCCTCAAGATCCTCCTTGTTCTCTCTCTTCCCCTCCATAGCAATGCTGGAGGCCACAAATGATGACAGATCCATAAGAGAGAAGGACCTTGGACCAATGAGCAATAGAAGCTGTGGTGCAGAGCTGTCCCCAGGCCCACTGTCCCCACTTCTGCAGTTGAGTTTTGATGTGAGAGTGATCAACAAACATCTATTCATCAATGAGACCAGAGATCTTATACAACAGCTAGCATTACTCATCTGGACTGGAGTTGCAAAGTACAGGGTCATGAAAGCTGTGCTCACGCAGCCTGGGGAAGGGGCTGGGGATGGTAGGAGGTGAAGAGAGGAGAATCGTAGGACAGGCAGTGTCTGGGGTGGTTCTTGAAGCTGGGTCCTGGGTTCTTATTACATTTCAGGTACTGTGTGAAGAACTTGGCTAGATTAGTGCATTTAATCCTCTCAGTGATGAGGTACTATCTCCATTTCCATCTGGAGCACAGGAGCTATGGGAAGGCTAAGTAACTCACCTACGGTCTTAGATTCTAGAGAGCTGATGTCAGACTCAGTGTGCTCCCAACACCCTGTGCCCTGAGCAGACCTGAGCCAGATGGAGATAGATAACCTGGAGGGAGGGAAACAGAGGAAGCCACAGGATCAGAGGCCGGTAAGATTCCATGTGCAAAATACTTAAAGTCTGTCCTTCTAGGGGCCTGAGTAACTAGCCATGGTGCTGAATCGGGGCTGAATGGGGTCAGTGTGTCCTGTGGGAAAAGCTGGGATGCAGTGGGGGAGCCTCAGTGGGGAGGCAGAGGAGCCTTGGGGTGTACTTGGGGCTACCAGATGGTGGTGAGCCCAAACAAGGACCTGGGCATCCTAGGTTTAGTTCCAGTCTCATACAGTGCAAAATGCTGTTCTGTCGCCTGTGTGAGAACAGCTGTGCAGAGGGGACATAACCAGTGGTCAGATGTGGCCTCTGAGACCCGCACATAGGTTGTGCACAGACTGAAGGAACTAATGAAGGGGACACACAAACTTGTCATTTAGAAAGAAGCCAATCAGACACCACGCCCACCATCAGCCACCTCGATCGTTCCTTCCAGCTGCCTCCTTCTTCTTCTGTTCCCAAACATCTGGACACCGAGTGCATCAGCTTCTCAGGGCTGAGGGTTCCTACTCTGGCTCGATAGCTCAGCCATCAAGAAGGAGGTGACAGCAAGGTGAGTTATTATCCACCCGGCTGCAGCCGCCTGTGTGACCTGCAGCTGAGATACCTGCTGTTGGAGCACTCACACGCCTGTCTCAGCAGCAACATGAAAAATGTCCCCTGTAATCCCCAGCTTGGAGCCATACATCCTGAGAGTCTTGACTTCGCTCTTTGTGGGGAATAATGCTGTTTTGCTGAGAGGGGAAGAGGGTGTAATTAGATTCCTCTTAAATGTTACATTCACTCTTGTTAATCAAAAATTAGTGGCTCTTAAAAAAAAATAAACACGACTCAGCTCCCCAGGAAGCTGATAGTAATTCCCATGGCCTATTTAATTACACAAAATGAAACACAACATGCTCTTCCACTTCTCGCCTGTGGAATTAACAAGATCAAATATAATGGTGGCCTTATCTGGGTGCTGGGATTAAAGGTGAGCTTTAATTTGCATCTCTGTTCTCTTCTGTGTTTGCTACTTTTTTTTTTTTTAGCAGTAAGCATGGATTGCTCATTAAAATGCATTTAAGTGACAAAAGAAGGAAGTGTAAGATAACATTCTAAAAACCTGCCAACAGAAGAAGTGTACGATACTTTCTATAGTTCCTATTCCTTTTCTATTCCCCAGCAGCAGCCAGGCGAGTTGGCTGACTATTTACCTTCCAGATACTTCCTAAGCACCTTCTACTTTTATTTAAAAACCAATTACACTGGGAACCTTCCTTTTAGCTGCTTATTCTTTTCTTGGAAAGAAGGTCTTAATTGTCTTATTTTTACTATGTCCCTGACAACAATGCCTGGCATATATTAGATGCTTATTAAACAGCCACTTGGGCATCCAAGGTGGGAGAGGAGAGCTACAGTTTATGGGGTGCTATTTAAGACCACCACAGTCTTCCTTTGCCTCCCTGCTATTTCTCCATTTGCTAAAAGTGGTTGCCCTGTGGGGCCAGTAAGCTGAGATCCCTGGACCAGTTCTGGCCTCCTTCCTGCTTGGGGAAATAAAGTTTTATGGGAACTCAGCCATGCCTGTTCATTGCTGTGCCAGCTCCTGTGTCATCTATGTGACAGAGTCGGGATTCATGGGGTCCATGGGCCCACAGAGCCTGCATGCCTTATCATCTGACCTTCCTGGTGAAGCTGCTGACCCCACTGTGAGAAAAGTCTACACCAAGACAGAGGCAAGAGGGCTCTGATCTGCTTGTTCTCAAAGCAGTTCCAGGCTGGGTCAGCAGGATGGGTCAGCATTCAGCCTGCCTTGTGTGCCTGCCTGTTTTAGGGAGAAGCAGTGGAACCCATGGGCAGCCTCTCTGTCTGCAGGAGGAAGCATGCATGCGATAGATGCTCCTGTCTTCCTGTCACTTTCCGAGGCAGCTGTTCCAAGAGCCCAGCACAGTGCCTGGCCAACTCCATCTCTCCCAGTGGCCTTGGGCAAATCAGCCAAGCTGGGGTGCTGGCTGGGGATGCCAGGAGAGGGGACAGAGAACATGGCATCTTGTCTTGTCTTCTCAAGTCCAAGGAGGTCTCAAACCAGGCAAGAGCGTCGAGTAATAATTAAATGAAGAGATTTAATTAGCTTTCACTGTGCACTGTTTATTAAAGTCAGAGCCTGATGGAAATCTCTTTTTATCCTTTCCAAGGAGACATTATTACCTCCTGAATGGGACTCAGTATAATCTGATGTCTGGTTAAAGATTATCCTTGAGTTGGTTATGGTGGTACACAGTTTGTAATTCCAGCTTTCTGAGAGGCTGTGCCAGGAGGATTGCAAGTTTGGTCCCAGCCTGGGCAAATTTAGTGAAACCCTGTCTTGAAATTAAAAAACCACCACCAAAACCACCACAACAAAGGCGAGACAGCCAAGCAGGGTCTGCCTCAGGAATGTCTTAGTGGATGCTGGTGACTGATGGCTTCTAAGGATGAAGGTGATTTTCTCCCTTTGTTCCCAGAGTTGTCTGTGATGATTCCCGGGCCACTAGACTGGCAGGTGGGTCCATGGGCCATTGTCTGTCCTTTGCAAGGCTCTAGAGGCCGGAGCTGCCCTTCCAGGCACAACCCCTAGGCAACCTCCGAGACACATCATGGCCTATTTCCTGCCTTCCAGGCCAAGGGTTTCTGTTTCCCTAGGAGGAGTGGGGCAAAATGGGGCCATGTGAGGTGGAGCCTCAAAGGCAAGAGCAAGAGTAGGGCGCACAAGTGAGGAGGGCTTGGGAGAGTTAAATGAAAGACCCGGGGGACACACTCACACCCAGCCGCAGGTGGCAGAGTCCAGCAGGAAGATACTTTGCTGGCCCCTGGTGCAGGAGGAGCTGCCCTATGCAAAGAGCGAGCCCAGGGGCCTGCTGTGGGCTGTGTTCTCCTCGAGCCAGCGGGCACTGGGGCAGCAGAGGTGTTAGGCGCAGTTGGGTGGGGTGAAAGTGGTCTTAGGCTGATGGACCACACTAAAGTTAGAAATGGCTGCACAGTCTATGTCAGAACACAAAGGCCGGCGAGAGCAGGTGTAACGCACATGGCAGCAGAGCTCCCCAGCTTCACGCGTGGCTGTGAGTCTCTGTCTGTAAGTCCGACCTCCTGCGTGTGAATCTCAGAACCGTTGCTATTTCCTATGCCTCTGTGAGCCTCCTCATCCTCCTCTGTAAACTGGGGTGATCACACCACCTCCCTTCCAGGGTAGCCAGGGAGTTGGGGTGATGACAGTGTGTGAGGTGCGGACGTGTGTGTGATACCGGCTACTGTGGGTGACCTGGCCCCCACAGTGCTCCTGGCAGGTGGTGCCCAGCTCCGACTGACCAGGAGGGGAGGCGGGCTGGGTGCAGGCAGAGGAGCAGGGCCAGGGCCCCAGGTCAGCCAGCTTCGAGGGGTTAGCTGCTCTGCCTGGGGCCTGCAGAGACCCTGGGTCTCGTCCTGTGCTTAACTCTGGGCCAGTGGAACAGAATATCAAGGCGCCCGGGCTTAGCCGTGTGCCCCCTTCCTTCTCCACCTTCACTCACCACTCTGAGGTCCTCAAAATCCAGGCCAGCGATGATACCCAGGTTTTATCTTTAGCCCTAAGCCTAACCCTAACCCTAACCCTAACACTGACCTTAACTCCTCACAATATCCAGGCCACCAAATGTCAATCAAACCCACCTCCTGCGACCTCCCCCTGGAACTCTGCTCCTTTACCAGGGAGCCATGGGCCTGCGTCCTGCCCTCCCTTCCATGCAAACTGGTCAGCACCCCGTCACCAGCACTTCAAAGTCCGTGCAGCATCTGCCCGCTTCTTGCTGCCCACCTTGCTCTGTCCAGCCGGAACCCGCCCTGCCCCTTCCCTGCACTGCTGTAGAGTGCCCCCTTTCCTGCTGTCGGCCCCTATCTTCTTTGCCATCGACTATTTTCTACCACCATGTTACTCTCCTCTGATTCAGATTCAAAGCCCAATCCCATACTTCTCCCCTCTTCACTCTGCCCCATACCTGTGGCTTCCTCCCCATCCTTCACATTCCTGCTCGGCTACCTCAGGGCCTTTGCACATCACTCCTCCCTTTCTGCAGGTCTTCACTGAGATATTCCAACATCTGTGAGGCCTGCCCTGGTCCCTTTCTAGAGCTATGGACCACCACTCCATTTTCTGCTTGTTTTCTTTGCATTGATCACTAACTACTCTGCTCTTTTAGTTTTTAATTTTCTTGTTTGTTTTCTCTCTTCCCTCAAAGATAATCTCCATGGTGACAGATATTTTTAACTGTCTCCAGAGGCCTAGTAAAGCACCCAGGATGTGACACGTATTCATTTGGGATGAGTGAGTCAGTGGATAGGTGGATGGATGGGTTGATGGATGGGTGGATGGGTGGGTGGATGGATGGATGGGTGGGTGG
>PVLA01013817.1:23188-34566 GCA_004027455.1 Hydrochoerus hydrochaeris | reverse complement strand
GGGATTACTGTCTGTGCCCTCAAATCTAGTACAGGTAGAATGACTGGAACAGAATATAATACATCTAAGCAGAGTGGTGTGAGTAATGTGGGTTTTAAATGCTGGTACACTATTAACAATATAGTGTATCAAGGCCATCCATGTTAGAGATTCTAGCCATCCTTCTCTGCCTCTTTTCTGCTATGCTATTTTTCTGCCTTTGATTGTCTACTTTTCTCCTTTGTTCTACTGCCTGCACCACTCATTGAGGCCTTTCTGCCACTGTTCCTAAAATCCTGGTATTGTTTTTTTCTCTCTCTCTAGAATCTCCTTCAGTATTCTCTGTAGGGTTGGATTGGTGGTCACAAATTCCCCCAGTTCCTCTTTGTCATGGAAGCATCTTGTTTCTCCATTAATTTCTAGTGACAGCTTTGCAGGGTACATCAATCTGGGATGGAGGTTATTTTCTTTCAGGGCTTGGAATACTTTGCTCCAAGCTCTTCTTGATCCGATGGTCTGTGTCGAGAAGTCTGCCATGATCTTGATGGGCTTATCTTTATAGGTAATCTGTTTCTTTTCTCTGACAGTTTTTAATATTCTGTGTTTATACTGAATGTCTGGTATCTTGATTATTATATGTTTGGGTGTAGCTCTGCTTTGGTTGTAGGTGGCTAGAGTTCTGTATGCCTCACATAACCAAACATCATTTTATTTTCCCAGGCTTGGGAAGTTTTCCTTAATTATTTCCATGAATAGCCTTTGTAATTCACCTGTTTGTGTTCCTGCTTCTTCGTTCAGGTTTCTTTTCTTAAATTATAGATTCTCTTGTCATCTTCTAGCCTTGTATTGTTACTGCCTGTTTCCTTGTTATTTTTAAGAGATCTTTACTTTCATGATCACACATTGCAAACTTGTCTTCAAGTTTTGATAGTCTATCCTTAGTTTCTTTTAAGGAGTTTTGCCAGCTTTCAATGGACTTTTTAATTTCCTGGTAATCTCTTTGAATCTGCTTCATGTATTCTAGATTTTCTTTATATTCTTTATCAAATGTTTCTCTCCTTTTTTGTGTTCCTCCCTTCTTCCTTCTGTGTCTTCCTGAGAGATGCTTAGCATTTCTTTTATTACTCTACTCATATCTTGCTTTATCTGATTTAATATTTCAGTTTTGAGCTTGTCTACAAGGTCCCAAAGATATCTCTTAATGTCTATTGAAGCCATGTCTGATGTTGTGTGTTTGCTGCCCTCAGACTCCCTTGTTTTTCCCTCCCCTGGATCAGTTCTCTCAGGGTTCTGGGCTGGGGGCCTCCTCTTGCGTCTCTCTCCTGTCATGGTCCTGGCTTCCTCCACACAGGTGTACAGGGAGGTCCCAGCCCCCTTCCCTGTTGGCCAAGGTTCCTCCGAAGCATGCTGGTGAGGGACCTCCACCCTCTCCTGCCTGCTCTTGTCACAGAGATGTAAGCAGGGACTGCTTATGCCAGCCTCTCCCCAGCAAGCCAACCAAACTTCAGGGGCCTTCACCAGGTCAGTGCATGCTAGGTGCAGGGAATCAATTTGGGATGGCTCACTGGGTCCCAGCCAGGGGCATGACCCTATCCAAGCAAATCCCACAAATCTGCACTGGGGAGGGAGCAACCAACTGAAGTCACTGTCGCTCCCAGTTCAGGCTCCTCCCACTGATTCCAACATGTCTCCCATTTGATTGCACCCTTCCCATGGTCTGGGTGGGGGGTCTCATTCCCAGCACTGACTGTAGATTAATGAAGGTCCCTTTGCCGGCTCCACTCTCTGTTGGGCTCACCAACCCCTGACCTCAGCATGGCTGTGGCGGTGAGAACGTGTTTGGGCAGCTCTGCCAGCTGGCGTGAATTTGCAAATTCAGGCTGGCGCAAACTTGGCGGGTCACAGTGAAAATGCCTTGTCCAGTAATTTTAGCCGTTCCAATTGTAGCCCCAAGACTGCGTGTTTGACAAGCTTTTTTTACGTTTTAATTTCTTCCCGTGTCAAGAAGATCCATCTCCCTCTGTCTGGGTCCCTCCAGGGTGTTCTTTTCTGGCATATGAGTTCTTTCTCCTGGGAGGCTTTGTATTTTGTTGCTCACTTACCAGCCATCTTTAAGCTCCTCCCCAACCACTGTATGCTTTATGGATGTTCTAAAAATGTAGTCTGAGAAAAGGACAGAAAATTATTTAAACAAATAAATCTATATTCTCTTGTAGCTCACTAAGACATTTTTAACATGGTTATTTTAAATTTTTTGTCAGGTAATTTGTAGATCATCTCTTTGGGGTCAGCCTTCTTTTAGAGCTGTATTTTTTTCATTGATGGTATAGTATTCTTCAATTCTTCATGTGATGCTTTTCAAATTTGAACAATAGTTACCTCCTCCCATCTTTATTGCTGGCTTTAGATCACAAAGACCTTTTTCAGTGATCTTGGCTAGGGATTCTTGGGACCTCTGAGATCTATTTTATGGCTAGGTTTTCACCATTCTTCATATTTTCTCTTAGGGTACAAGAATTAAAATGATGTATTTTATCTTGATTCCATGAATGTAGGCATGGTGCTAAGAGCCTCATTTATTTTTCCAGGATAGTGCCCAAAAGCTGTCTGCCTTCTCCCAAAGCAGCAGCCAAGCCAACTCCTTACTTTCTCAGTTTTCTTCTGTATCAGCTATCTATCATTCTGCACCCCAAAAAAAAATCCCAAAATCAAGTGACTTAAAACAACTTGTAAATTTTTTCTCATTTCTTCATGATGTTCTAGGCCAGCAGCCTAAGCCAAATTCCTATATAGCTCCTCCTTAGGTCTCACCCCTGGTCATTCATATAATCGCAGCCATCTGGAGGCTTGAGTAGGACTCAACAACCTAAAATGCCCAAAATAACCTCCTTTCCATGACAGCAGGTGGATGCTGGGTGGTGTTGGTAGTCCCAGGAATAGAGGTCCCAGTCCAGTTGGCCCTTCCCTGGTCCATGTGGCCTCACCTCATCTGGTAAGTAAAATTAGGCTTCTTTACATGGCCAATTGGGCTGCATTCCAGAAGACAGTAGTGGACTCTACAAGGTCTCTGAAAAACTAAGCTCCAAAGTTGTACAACTCACACTGCATTCTATGGATAAAAGCAAATCACAACATCTGCACAGTTTCAAAGGATAAAACAATAGATTGTGCCTCTTTATTCAAAGAGTAACAGAGGCCACTGAAGTTAAATTTAAATTGTTTTCAGCTTATTCTGACATAATCTGCTGAATTATCTCCATAACTCACTGGTCACCAGTACTAGAGTATTTTTATTTCATTGAAAATCCACCTTTAGAGCAAGGGATATAACTCAGTGGCACAGAACCTGCCTGGCAAGCATGAGGTCCTGAGTTCAATTTCCAGCACCAAAAAAAAAAAAAAAAGAAAGAAAACAAAAGATAATCTACCCTCATAATGAATACAACATGTTTTAACTACAACACAGAATATGATTAAGTATAGTGAAGAAATTTTTGGAAAAGTACCTTGTTTCCTATACATGAAAACTATCTATCCATATCTGTATCATATTTGGTTCCATATTTTCACAGTGCCTATCAAAATACTTCAAAGAAAACAGGCACTTTTTGCAAGTCTAAAACCAAAGTCTATGAAGTTTTGACTACAGTATTCCAAACCACTGTTGGCTATAGAAATAGGTTCCTGAACAATGCTAAATATATTTCAGGTCTCAATATTAAGTAATTTTTTACAGTTATCATAGAACATCATATTACAAGCAAGTCACCTGCAGCCCTGCCATGGGGACTGACCAATTATTAACCATATTCCTTAGGACTTTACAGTCTCCCAAATATTTGCAAACAGTAATCCAAGTAGTAGGTCATAGATCAGGTTGCACGGCAGTTCGTAAATGTGAAACAACTCAACAAATCAAAATTGACAAGTAAGATCCAACTGTCTTATATGGAAAAAACCTTGCCATCAAATCTTCTAACTCAGAGACTGAAAAAACCTTGGTAAGGCGGAACTTTGCCTAGCCACTCAATCATGCTGAGCTTTGTCAAAAATCAGACCCTCCCAGTGACACTGTGCCTAAAACACCAGCAACTTCCGCACTTCTTGTGAAGATACCAGGGAGGAAAAGTAAGTTCAGACCTAGTTCAGTTGAAATTTACCACTTCCTCAAAATTTACTAAACTCATTACCCAGGCAACTTCTCTTTCTAGTGTTTGGAATTTTTTCATTTCTATTAATTAAGAAGCATCTCCTTTGAGAGTCAAAAGGAAAAGAAAAACCAGGAAAGAAAAAAGGAAAAGAAAAACCTTCAAGAAAGAAGTAAAATTGTGACAGTGAGTTTGCTGTTTCCATGGAGGTTTTAAGGTTAATACAGCACCCCTATTATACAGCTATCATTGTCATCATTTTAAAGATTGAAAAACAAAAGCTTTACATGATAAGCAACAGAGCTAAGAATCAAACTCAGAGATAAGCAGAAGGAAAGAAAGCAAGATGGAGAGGGAAAATGAAAATCAAACAAGATATTCTAGGTAAAACTCTCTAAACAAGAAAGATCTACGTAAACATGGTGATGTAATGATGATGAGTATGAGGCATCCATAGACCAAAGAAATGGTGACTATACAACTGCCTCATGGAAGTGAAAAAGTAGAAGCTGGAGTGCAACTGCCAAGAAATCGAAAAAAGGAAGATAGGGCCCACAGATAGATCCTGAGGGAGCCTAGGATAGGTGGAAGAAAAAATCTGAACGGTGGAAAGAGAACCAGGAGCATCCATTAGCCAGGATGCCAAGGAGGAAAAAAGTCACTGGGTTTTGAATAGCGAGGCCTCTGGAGATCATCAAGAGAGACTGAGGGAAGATGGGAAGCGAAGAGGGTTAGATAGAGTATAAATGGTGAAGAAGTGCACAGATCAGTACCAAGTCCCCTTTTTTACTCTCAAGGAAAGAATGAGGAAACTAGAATGCAATGATAGCACAGGAGATATTAAGATCAAAAGGAGAAATGAGGTCTTAATTTCCAGGACAAATGGGGTGGAGGGGGTGGACCGAATACCATCTCCAACTTCTTTGCCTCTACAACTTTAGGACTGTTTCTATAAAGAAAAATTTCTATCATTGCTGCTGTGCTTGATTAGAAACATATCCTCACTTCTTTATCCTATCAAGTTCCATTGATTCTTCTAGTTTATGGTGTCTTAGGTTTATCTTCCCTTTTCTGCTCAGCACCTGAGAGAAAGCCTCTCTCCTGGAGCTTTGTGCCATTCTACTAGATAACTTTTCAAGCCTCTTACCCTTTCCTTCAGCTTGAATCTGAACCAGTTAATCTGCCATAAAACCTAGCTTGTGAATATGAAAATCACTGCATGGGTAAATATCCCAATATTCTATAGTGTAAGTAAAAAGCCTCTAGTCAAAATTGAAGTTCCATCAGTAATATTCATTCTTTAAAGCCAGACTTTCTTTTTACATCTTCTATATGACTTGAGCCCCAAGACTATCCTCATCTCAGGTAATTTTAAAAGTACTGAGCCCCTGGCCCATTCCAGAGATCCTGATTCATTTGGTCTGCAGTAAGATGCTAGACTTTTCCTTATTGATTTTCATTGCTCAGTGGAATAGTCATAAACTCCACTCCAAGACTTTGCTCAGCAGAGTTTCCATACCTGAGACATCTTCCTTCTTCCTTCCATGAATCTAAATATCATGTTTCTAAAAGTCTTCCCAAACCACACCTGCCAATAAAGGACTTCCTCATCTCTGAGTCTGAACAACACTTAACAGATGGCCCTGCAAAACCCAGTCTTCAATTCAACAAACATATGCCTTCTAAAAGTTTATAATCACAGTGGGTTATGATAGGGCAGGGAGATGTCAGTGTTGTATACAAGGCAGAGAGTCCTCTGCTAAAGGTTAGGGTGGCAGAAAGGCCCTGGCACAGTTAGGAAGCACCCGTAGGTTTGGTTTTAGATCTGTAGTTCTTGGGAAGGTTCAGAAAATCTTGTATACCAGCAAAATATTGAATCCTGTGGTCCTCAAACCCTCTTAGTCCTAGAGATCTGTTCCAATGAAATCTTGCAGAAGTACAGTAAGTAGGCTTTCTCCTCATTGTCCTACTCCTTAGGCAGCTTTCAAGGGTGTCACACAAAAACTAAAGCTTTCAAACAACTTGAAAATCCTTAACATAGGCCACTATGTCAAGATCACTAGAGTCCTTGGAGGAGAAGGCATGGGTTGTTCTATGATTATTTTATGTCTTCCAATATGGTCATAAACACTAAAACCAGTAACCTTCTTGTTATATGTTTACATCATCCTGCTCCCCAGCACCTCATCATCATTCTGGGCCTCATGTACAAGGAAGAATTAATACATGAGCTTGAGTCAGAAAGCATGGATAACAGAATGTTCAAAGGGCTTTTAATCATTTCAAGATGAATTTCAACACCTAAGTGGTACATGAGGCGTAGAAGTCAGGTGATTTCCAAGAACTTAGAATGCAATTGAGTTCAAATGTTAGGCTGATAAAATTTATGCACAATGGGTAAGGTTAGCTACTGTCTAAATGAAAGGAAAACCAAACCTGAATGAGTTTCTGCAAATATATTCTTAAAGAGTTTGGAAGCACAATTAGATTTGAAATACAACTGGATTTGACAAATGGATCAGTGACAAATGGATCATTTGACAAATGGAACTGATCAGTGCTTTTGTATACTGCATGGAGAGGTTCCATACAAACAGAAAGAGGGTGAGTACACAGAGAAAGGGAAACTGCAAGGTCAGGGTGTCAGTCTCAAGACTGTCTTCTGTGAGTGAAAGAGACAATTATTGGTAGGTGGACAGGAGCCACATTATTACAGGGCAAAACCCGTGTGAAGCAAAGAAGGTTCAGTTAAGTCTGGTTGGAATTTGTGTCTGTCAAGGTTTTTGATTGCACACATAGCAATGGATTCTGGACTATTTCAGAAAAAAAAGGTTGGGATTGAGGAGTAAATTGTCATCTACTACAGAGACTATCATGCAAAGACCTTGGTGATCAATGAGGCCTGGAAAATGGGCTCAGTAAAGATGAGAACCTGAAAGTATGAGTCTGCAAAGATACTGTATACCGTCGCCTGAGTGCCCTCCCCAGCATGAATATACTCTACACATTATCCATTCAAGACATTGGGTCTAGGTGAGAGAATAATAAATCAAGCAGAAGTCACATGCCAGTCTTAAGGAAGATTCCTTTAGGAGGAGCCTTTTACTTTTAATATGGAGGGTAGGTATTGGTCCAACCAGTCCAAAAGCCTGAAGGTGATAAGGGAGAGATAAAAATTCTCTGACAGTGAACTGAGGTGCTGCTGAAAAGTGAGAATAGTCACCACGATGTGAATATCCACAACACAGTCTGGGGTCATGTCTTCCTGGGCTGTTCACCTGTCTTGATACCATGCTCACTGGACATATTCCCACTCCCAATCTACCTATACTGGACTGGAGCAGAAGGTTCTGTCCTAAAGGCAGAGGTAACTCTTCAACTCTTCTTTTGCCAGTTACCAGATTGTCAATTGTTTATCATAATATTTTTCTCCAGGCAGATCTCAGAAGTCAAGTCTTAGGACCTACAAGTTTGAGTGCTAGAATCTGACACAGAGGTGGTCCCTCCCATAAACCCATCTAGCAGCACACCTCTCTCAGCCACAGCATGCCAGTGTCTAGATAGCCAGTTTAGAACCCAGGCATCTGGTACGAAGTTGACTTTCTTTGCATGTTTTCTTCGTATTTCAACTTTAATCCATATGAAATTAAAATCAATACATAAATTCATTACATAAGTGAAACTTTTTCTTTTTTTTAAGTGAAACTTTTTCAATCACTCCTGAAACATCTAGAGTGACTTGTCCATTGTCTGATGGTGACTCCCATTTCATCAATGACAGTAAACTTGAGATCGGCCCTGCAAATACAATACTCAGGCATGAGTAAATGGACCAACAGGCATAGGCTAGCCTGCCGAGGTGTCAGAACTGGGTATTCTAAGGGTTACATTTAGCCTTTAGATCATAGTTAGAGTTGGAAGGTCTTTTAGCAAAACAGTTGACTTGATTTCCCTATTTTTTCAGATTGAGGAACCTAAAGCCCAGAGAAAGGAAGTGACTAGCTCAAAGTTACACAGTTCAGAAATAGAAGACAAGATAAACCCTGATGATTTCATTCATACTTTCCATTACGTCATCATATTGTCTTGAAAAGTGAGACGTTTCACCAATTGTTCAGGTCTCCGAAAACTGAAGTGAGTGTTCACACCACCCTTCAGGTGAAAACAACTCTGACCCTTTGTATCTAAATAACAAGTGCTGAGGCCTCATCTGCCTCAATATGATGCTCAGTGAAAAGCTGATAATCAGAAAGTTCAGGGATTTTGGTGTCCTTTCTAGCACTCTAGGAAGCTAAAGCAGGAGGATTGCCATGAGTCTGAGACCAGCCTGGACTACATAATGAGTTCAAGGCCAGCCTGAACTATATAGGAAGACCCTGTCTCAAAAATAAGAAAATAAAAATAAATTGTGGTGTCCCAAGAAATTGAGTCTCTAGATATCAACTGAAAATAAATGGTAAACAAAACCTTTCAAAGGAATACAGAAATACTTATTACTAAAAAAATTCCTAAATCGTGTATATGTATGTATATGAGAGCATGTGTGTTGTCTGTAAATATCATCAGTGTCAACTTCGACTTCTGACGTCAGGATGCCTACAAATCATACTCCTGCTGCATCCCTTGAGCAAGTTCCTTAACTTATTTGAAGCTCAGTCTCCTCTTCAACAAAATAAATAATCTACCTCATCACATTGTTTTGAAATTTTAATTAGATAATCCACAGAAAACATTTGGCGCAGCACCTAGCCAAGAGCAAACTCCCAAGAGGTCTTAAGTCACAATTAACATAATGAAATCTCTCACATTTGCTGTTTTTTTCAAACAGCCCTAAGACTCTATTGATATTCCTAGGTATAGCAGTGGTTCTCCACTTGGTTTGTTCCATGCCATTCAGAGTGTTTTAAAACTCCCAAAGACTCTTGTTCAATTGGTCCAAGCTTTACCTGAGACCTCTTGCCCATTTCACAAAGCTCCCAAGAGACCTTATAGGAAGAAAAACTTGAGACTCATTGTTCTATACTACTGAGCCAGTAACCAGAGAACAGACAAGGACTGTCAAGCAGACAAGCTTACAGTTACTGCAGCACCATGATCTCTGCCTACTTTAGAAGTCACACTGAGAAAGAGCTTACAGCTCTAGCCCCCATCCCAAGGAGCTCAAGACTTCTCATTCCAAAACATTTAAATAAGAAACACAGACTAAAGCTGAACTAAGTCCAAACCTTACCCAGGCAGCTGATCCTTCTTCCCAAACCCTTTACCTTTTCCTCCTTGAAAGAGCAGCTTAGGGGCTAAGGGGACTCAGTTCACTAAAAGAATACAGAGAACCATCCTGAGAATTAGGGGAATTACTGACTTACTTGCAAGATGAAGTAATGAGTTGTTTGTGCCTTTAAAATATTTTTCTACATGTTAGCTAGGCCTTGAGTTTGGCTCCATTTTATTGGATACAAGAGAATCAAAAGAGGAAGTTTTTTGTTTTGTTTTGTTTTGTTTTGTTTTGTTTTGCTGTTTTTCGGCGTTTCTTTCTGATGTGGGACTTTCTTTTGCAGGATGACTGGGGCAGATGGGACAAGCATGTGACCTTCTGTTCTGGCTGATTTCACAGAAGAACTGAAAGACAAGGGCACCCTGGAGGGTCCCTATGAGTCACTGGCTCAGATCCTCCTCTTCTTCTGGGCTGGCTGTAAAGATCCCAGGGTGCTGCTGCCAGGCGCCTACAGCTGTGCACGTGCTCCCATTTGGGGAAGTGAGGCCTGGGAAAGCAACAGCACCAGGGCACATTTTAGCCCACATCAACAGAATTGTGCCCTGAGAGCCCAGCTTCCTCCTCTCTGAGCACACTGATGCTGGCAAGTCTCTCCTGGCTGCTCACAAGCCAGTCTTTCCAAAGATAAAAGCCTGAGGTTTGCTCCACTCTCTCTCAGCTTCCACTTTTCTTCCCTGGTTTCCTTGTGAGACTAACCCAAAGCACTGATCCTCAGTAGCTCTAGGATGCATTGCTGGTAGTGCACATCTTGAGGATGGGACATCAGAGCCGGTTTAAAAGCCAGAGGGAGACAATTCCAGCTCAAAGTAAGCAGTAACTTCCCCCCAGAGTTCCAAATAAGGGATCTTTGTGGTTAGAGATCCCTGACAAAGCAGTTGTTTACAGAGCTATAGGCAAATCACAAAAGAGGTTCTGTAACCAAGACAGGGTTGACCAGATGATCTCAGAAATCCCTACTTGAAAGTACATGTCTATGGATTTTCACATAAGTATCAGTTATTCAACACAAATACTTTTCTTTCTGTTTTAAATTTGTAAATATGAAGCATTTCAATCTACTAACAAATAGAGAAAATCGTATACTAGATCTCTATAAATATATCACTAAAATTAAAAACTCTGTATTTTGTCATACTGACTTCAGATAATATTCTCTCTCTGTCCCTCTTTCTTGGGACATATATGGGTATATGTTGAGACATATACAATCACCATTTCTTTTTTAATTTTATTTTTACTTTATTTTAACTGATACAGAGAAACAAAATTTGTACATTTTTTTATTTTTTATTTAAAGAGGAAAAAATATGTAAAGGGTAGAGATAATACAGAATTTCAAAAAAAAGATAAATATTAAGAAATCACTAGTTGATAAATTACATATTGTCCTCTTAGAAATAGTTGTTCAAGTTACAAAATTAAAGCATACAAAGTAGATATTCAAACAGTGAGACTGTAAACAGCTACGCATGCATGAGTCTCTACATGTATTTCTATCCTTTCTATATTAGAGGGAAAAACAAAACATAGCAAGACAAAAAAAAATTCCTATTAAAACTTGAAACCAAAAAGTCACATAAAAACACAGTACAAGGTGATCTACAATGATTACTGTATTGTTTCTTATTATCTTCAATAGAATTGTCTATATCATCAGGCATAATTGAATATAGCAGTATAATTGAATATAGCAGTACATAGTATGAGTAAAAATAAAACATTGTACACAGTATAAAACTTCAAAGGCAGGTAATAATCAAACTAGAGCGGATATTCTAGCGAATCTTGTCATCTTCAGTGCAGTTGCCTATACTCTCAGACTTGATACTATCAATCATAACAGCTTTGAATAAAATCTATCAATACAAAACAGTGACCTAACAAACCAGATTTGATTACGATCAGTCCTGGTAAAACACTATAGGTTATACAGAGCTTTAGATTAAGTTAATAGGAAATTAAGGATGCTTACCTTACTA
>PVLA01013817.1:0-23088 GCA_004027455.1 Hydrochoerus hydrochaeris | reverse complement strand
TTAATTGTCTACCTTTCTCCTTCATTCTACTGCCTGCCCTGCTCATTGAGGCCTTTCTGCCACTGTTCCTAAAATCCTGGTATTGTTTTTTCTCTCTCTCTAGAATGTCCTTCAGTATTCTCTGTAGGGTTGGATTGGTGGTCACAAATTCCCCCAGTTCCTCTTTGTCATGGAAGCATCTTGTTTCTCCATTAATTTCTAGTGACAGCTTTGCAGGGTACATCAATCTGGGATGGAGGTTATTTTCTTTCAGGGCTTGGAATACTTTGCTCCAAGCTCTTCTTGATCTGATGGTCTGTGTCAAGAAGTCTGCCATGATCTTGATGGGCTTATCTTTATAGGTAATCTGTTTCTTTTCTCTGACAGTTTTTAATATTCTGTGTTTATATTGAATGACTGGTATCTTGATTATTGTATGTCTGGGAGTAGCTCTGTTTTGGTTGTAGGTGGCTAGAGTTCTGTATGCCTCACATAACCGAACATCATTTTATTTTCCCAGGCTTGGGAAGTTTTCCTTAATTATTTCCGTGAATAGCCTTTGTAATTCACCTGTTTGTGTTCCTGCTTCTTCATTCAGGTTTCTTATTCTTAAATTATAGATTCTCTTGTCATCTTCTAGCCTTTGTATTATTACTGCCTGTTTCCTTGTTATTTTTAAGAGATCTTTACTTTCATGATCACACATTGCAAACTTGTCTTCAAGTTTTGATAGTCTATCCTTAGTTTCTTTTAAGGAGTTTTGCCATCTTTCAATGGAGTTTTTAATTTCCTGGTAATCTCTTTGAATATGCTTCATGTATTCTAGATTTTCTTTATATTCTTTATCAAATGTTTCTCTCCTTTTTTTGTGTTCCTCCCTTCTTCCATCTGTTTTCCTGAGAGATGCTTAGCATTTCTTTTATTACTCTACTCATATCTTGCTTTATCTGATTTAATATTTCAGTTTTGAGCTTGTCTACAAGGTCCCAAAGATATCTCTTAATGTCTATTGAAGCCATGTCTGATGTTGCATGTTTGCTGCCCTCAGACTCCCTTGTTTTTCCCTCTCCTAGATCAGTGCTCTCAGGGTTCTGGGCTGGGGGTCTCTTCTTGTGTCTCTCTCCTGTCATGGTCCTGGCTTCCTCCACACAGGTGTACAGGGAGGTCCCAGCCCCCTTCCCTGTTGGCCACAGTTCCTCCAAAGGATGCTGGTGAGGGACCTCTGCCCTCTCCTGCCTGCTCTTGTCACTGAGGTGTAAGCAGGGGCTGCTTATGCCAGCCTCTCCCCACTGAGCCAGTCAAACTTCAGGGGCCTTCACCAGGTTAGTGTGTGCTAGGCTCAGGGAATTGATTTGGGATGGCTCATTAGGTTCCGGCCAGGGGCATGACCCAGTCCAAGCAAATCCCATGAATCTGCACTGAAGAGGGAGCAATCAACTGAAGTCACTTTCATTCCCAGTTCAGGCTCCTCCTGCCCGATTCCAATATGTAGCCCATTTGATCACGCCCTTCCCTTTGTGGGAGGAGTCTCATTCCCAGCACTGACCATGGATTAATGAAGGTCCCTTTGCCAGCTCCAATCTTGTTCAGCTCACCAATCTCTGACTTTAGCGCAGCTGTGGCTCCTGTGAGTGGCAGCGAGAACATGTTTGGGTGGCTCTGCTGGCCGGCACGAATTTGCAAATTCAGGCTGGCACAAACTTGGCAGGTCACAGTGAAAACATCTTGTCCAGTAATTTTAGCTGTTCCAGTTGTAGCCCTGAGACTGCGTGTTTGATGAGCTTTTTTCGTTTTAATTTCTTCCTGTGTCTAGAGGATCCATCTCCCTCTGTCTGGGTCTCTCCAGGATGTTTTATTCTGGCATTATGAGTTGTTTCTCCTAGGAGGCTTTGTATTTTGTTGCTTACAGATTGGCCATCTTTAGCTCCTCCCAAATTTGTACATGTTAATGGAATGCTATGTGATGTTTTTATACAGATACACACACACACACACATATATATATAGTATAACCTTATGTCAACTTAAATATATCTATTTCCTCCAACATCATTTCTTTATGGTTAAAATATAAAGCTAGAGTCCTTTCTTTTAGTTTTCTGAAATACACAGTACATTACTAGTATGTATAACTACTCTATTGAGCAACACAGCTAGTTACAGATTTTGAGGCCAAGAAAAGAGTCTGATCCTCTGTGTCTCTCTCTGTCTCTCTGTCTCTCTCTCTCTCTCTCTCTCTCTCTGTCTCTCTCTCTCTCTCTCTCTCTCACACACACACACACACACACACAAACATGCACCATGAGGTCAGGGAAAGTGTGGGGGCTGGGAATTAGCCCATAAAATGAGGTTCTAAAACAGTTTTATAGCAAGGATTTTGCACCTCAGAATCAAGTGCCAGATGGAGTCAGAATTGAAGGCTGAAGCTAGGGATTTAGCTCAGCAGTATAAGTGCCTGCCTGCAAACATGAGATTATGGGATTGATCCCCATTGCAAAAAAAAAAAAAGAATTGAAGGCTGGACTCTAAAAGGAGGCCAAGTAGTTGCCAGAGACATGAACTGAAACAGATACAGAAGCAGCCTGGAGAGTCACCACTTTGAAATTAGAAGGTAGACAGATGAAAAACACATTGAAGTCAGCAGGGAAGGATCCAAGTTATTTCCTCAAAACAAAGGCAGTGTTTACAGCTGGCAGCTGGAAAGAGGACAAGATTAAGGTTGGGGTACCTGGGCAGAAAGGAAGGGGGAACAATTGTCAAGGACCCAGAAACTCAGCCTTATGCCATCATCCCACTGGCCATCATTACTCTCCACTGTGAACCCTGAGAGCCCTTAGTAACTTTGCATGTGTCTTTCCAAGAAAAACTTGTCAGGTCAACAGGCCATAAAATGTGGGCCATTCTTTGTTCTGAGGGTGGAGGCTTTCGTTTCTTTAGAGCAAATGATGTGCAAAGTCCTGCAATGGAGAAGTGACTTATTTTTGGCAAATTGCTTCTCATGGTGGCTTCTTTTCAAAAAATGTTTTGGAGACATTTAACAGTCCTTCCCATAGCACTATTTCTCAGGGAAATTAAACAAAGCCAGATTGATGGAGTGACTTCAAGACATGTATACTAAAATATGCCTCCTATATTAAAGACACTAGAGCTTTCTGGGAATAACTCATTTCCTTGGGGGGCAGTGGAGGGTGTGGGAATCCTACATATCTCCATGCCCTTTTACCAAGCAAATCTCTGAGAAGCAAAGTCATCTATCAATGTATGTGACAGATATGATTCTTCTTAATGGGGACAGGAAACCACTCTAACCTCAATAGGTCCACAGTTTCAAAGACAACTTTCCCTTGAGCTTACTTGGCTTCAATTAGGGCCAAACACTAAGGACAAAAACAAAATCTCCAAAGAATAAGCATAAAAGTGTGTCATGGCTGTCCAGTGGCATCTTGAGGGGCTAATCATTCTGTACCCTAAGATCTCATTTTCCTTATTTAATACTCCATAAGTATAAAATGACATGAAGCCCTTGGTTCAAAATGGACAGGATTTTTAAAAACCCAAGAAACATGAACAAGTATCTTGAATTGTTCTGTAAACCCAAATTGTAGAGAAGGTCAATTCTCACTTTTCTGACCTTTGTTAAAATTAAATATGACCAAGATATACTATGTTTAATGATTCTTGAATGGCAAGGCCATATATGACACTACTGGTCATTTCCAATTCCTCATAGCTGGTGAATCTATCATAGAATGTCTCATCTTTGAAATAAATTTTAGAGCTTATTATTTCATACCTCTGGGATAGCCAAATGCCTCAGAGCCATTCCATTTAAGATTCTTCATTAAGCATCTTCTATGAGTTGATAATAAGAGGTTATGAGTAAGTCAGGATTATTAACTATTCAACTCATGGACCACCACAGATGGTTGAAATGAAGAGAGTTTAATGATTACAGCCCTCACAGTGGTGGGAGCCAGGCTGAAGGAATGGACCAAGGAAACAAGGTACCCAGGGACCAGGCACCCGTAGGAAGCCATAAGCATACCTCAGGGTGCAAGGATACAGGAATCAAATAGTATTATGGTACTCAATTAAAATTGAAGATTTGGAGAATGGCTGCCCAGTAGGAATTGTAATGATACAGGGATGCAGCTCCTGCTGAGCTCCCAGGGCAATGAAGTTCCCAAACCTCTCTACCCTCCCAGCCCTGGAGCTCCTACTGGGTTATCTTGTTTGTTAACCCCTCTGAGAATCAGACACCATGGGAATCTGGGTAACACAGTCCTTGGAGTCAGCTCCTGTAGAAGACTACATGGGTACCTCTCCTTGAATGTAGAACAATTGCTGCAACATTAGTTAAATCAAGTCTTACCGCCATATACTGGTATGTACAGAGCTGGCTAGGGTATATCTTTCTCTCTTCACCTGGCTCTAAGCAATGAAAATAAGGCTGGCTGAAATACTGATGTGTAATCTTTGGGGCCATGCTGACTGTCTCCTGTTTCCTCACATAGTGTTCTCTGAAAAAGATATGAGCACAAAGGGATGGCAGAGCCAGTTAGCTCCAGGAATGTCAACTGGGTATGAGCCTCGAAATAAAGAGGTTATGAGTCCCCAGGACACAAAAGTTTACATATCAGAAACTGAAGCAACAGCCTCCAAAAACAATTCAATTGCTACCTTAATTGAATTATGCAGATTGATCCTTCTGCATGACATTCTCCCTGCATATTGCAAAGATACTTTTCTCCCCACCTGGCTAGCCAGCTCAAGTTACTCACCATCCTCACTGTCACTCACCCTTGAGCCACCCCCTACTTCACAAGATAATAAATACTGGGACAGGCCTTGGCCTTGGATCTAGGCCTTTGTCTACATATTTCCACTGGGATCAGGCTTAGGACACCTTGGTTGCCCTTAATTTTTACTATGTCTTTGTATCTTTACTCTCTCCAAGGGTTGCATTAGAGGTAGTAGGTTGGAATTAACTTGCCGAGATTCCAATAATGTCTCAATGGGATTACAAATATAACTTTTTGGATTGTGAGGAAGATTAGAAAAGGGATTGCAATACTTGCATTACAACACTCAATATTTGGGATTCAATAAGTGGGCACAAAGCAGGATGGGAAAGAGAAGAGCATGCATTAGGGGCTGGAGGATACTAGGAGTACCAGATAATTATCTCTTTATCTCAGTATTTCCTGTATGAATGATTGTATCTCTCTGCCACAGTATATGCAGCACAAATCCTCTCTCTCTTGATCAAACACCTCATAAATCCTTATGATCCAGAGTCAGTCTTCACATTTCTTATGGAAAGATAGTCACTTGATTCAGGAGTCAACAAAGTAGAAGTTTCCCTCACAGTTGGAATAATGTCATAGCGAATTATGTGGGTAAGGACTCACACAGGCTCAGGTAGCAAGTTCTGTAACTTCAGACCAACTTGCTACTGGCTTTCTGCAGGAGAGAGCTCCCTGGCCAGACAATACAGTAACCAAGGATGGTAATAATGGCCAGCACTACCTTAGCCTTGATCAGAGCATGAGAGGAGAGAGGTCAGGGTATGGGTTCCTCTGATCTCTTGTTATTGGGGCAGTGGATACATGCTATTATCTACAGCAATAGCTCCTGTCTAGAGTTCCTCTCACAGAAACACCATCTTTCTTAGGCTTGAAAAAATACACCCACTGCTATCTATCTTTTTCAGGCCTAAGGATACCAACTTCCTAACTCTTTGTTCCTCCCTAACCCTACTCAATTATCTGAAGATTATTTCTCAATAAAGCTCTCCTTCATTTTTCCCTTTGAGTGTGCCATCTGCCTCCCATTGGATCATCGACTAATAAAATATATGTGAACACAGTTACTAATGCACAGCTCTTAACTGAAAAAGCCACCTTCACAAGTGTACCATAGGAACTGATGTTGGGATGGACAGAGTAATATATTTTGAACACACACAATTGAACTTCATCTTTACCTACCGACTAATTAACAAGGACAAATTACCTTTCTGGAGCGAATATCTTAGTTTGTTAAATGAAACCAAAAATATCTTCACTATTGGGTCATTAAATGGCAACAAATGTCAAATACCTGGTGCTGAATATCTTTAATGAATCTAAACTCTTTCCTCTTCTACTCTTTTCACTTGGGTTTGGGTCTTCCTCTCATAGTCTTTTATCCTAAGAGTCTTTCTCCAGTTCCTCTTATTAATGTAAGTTGAATTCAGGGCACTCATCCCATTTGGAATCCTTAAGTCCCACCAGCTTTATCCCTGACCCATGACAAGAGGATGATCTTCTGGATGAGACCTGAGATTCTGAGTACAGGAACCTTGTCCTGCAATGTGATGCTATGTGACTAAGCATGCATAGACAGACACATGCACACATGCATGCATGTGTGTGCGCACACACAGATACACACACACAGGCAAACACTCAAGCACATGCATGGAAACCTGATCTGGGACAAGCTCATTCCCACTACAATTGATGCCTCCATCCAGATAATATTAATTAGTCCTTAGAGAGCATTATAAGGGATAAACTAGCAGAGATAACAAGTGGGGGATCAGGGTAATAACTTTTTTTGAAAGTAATAGTCACTAAGGGCACAAGAAGCATATGCTTGGCTTTGGTGGAATTCAGCAGATATTTTTTCCAAGGATGTTCTAGAAGGGTACTCAGTCCTTCGTAGCAAATTGAGAATTATTTCCACTTTGTTTAGTCAAGACCATGGAGTGGAACAAGTCTGTGCATCTTTATATAGTGCTCCCATCTACAGGGATGATGCCTACAAAATTCCAATTTGGAGTTCTTCCATAAGCCATTACTAGTCTATATATGACAGGAATAGATTTCAAAAAGTGTTTCTCAAATTTTTGTGAATATCAGAATCACATGTTCAGAATTTTAATGTTTCATCCTCTGGTGTCAAAATCACCTTGCATTCTTAAGAAGTTCCCCAAAATGTTTCTGACAAATGTAAAAGACATAACAAATTTTGTTAAGTAACTTGATGAAGAGACCTCAGGCCAACAGCCAGATGAACTGGAAAAGGTAGATTCTTCAGTGACTGGCAAACACATCCATGCCACACAATTAAGAGGCAGCAGCACAGTAACCCAAAAGGTATTTCTATGTAACTTTCAAAAGGGCTTCTCTCTGATATATTTCTTGCAAAACGTTCAGTGAAAACATGCAATATGAATTTCTCACACATAAAATTTCTGGTGGGCAACTAATGATGTGTGTTGCTTAGGAAGGGAAGAGTCAGACACGAAAATGGACCCCAGTTTGGAAAGTGAGTGAGAGTAATTCTGGAAGAGGCAGAGAATGAATGTGGGAAAGTACACACTTGTTTGTCCTGGAAGGCTCTCTCCTGCAGAAATCCACGTTTCACTTTCATAGCATTGCCAAGTGTGTGAGTCTGCTTCCCATTACTGTGACACTTATGTACCTGAGATAATCCACTAATAAAGAGAAAAATTCTGTTTTGGCTCACAGTTTTGGAGGTTTCAGTCTCTCATTAGTTGGCCCTCTTGTTTTAGGCTCTGCAACAGCACATCATGGTAGCGCAAAACTGCTCACCTCATGGCAAGAAGTGAAAGGAGAGAGGCTGGGTTCCACTCTCCCCTCAAGACCATACCCCAGTGACCCAGAGTCCTCTCCTCAGGCCCCACCTCTTCAAGACTCCACCATTTCCCAATAGCGGCAAGCAGAGGAGCCAGCCTTTACCACACTGACCTGTGAAGGACACTCACTCCAAACTGTATTACCATGCCTATGGCACCTAGACCTGTACTCCTAGCCACCTGTGGCCTTTGAGCCCTTAAAATGTGGCTGGGTCAATTTGAGATTGGTATAAAATGCACCAGATTTTGAAAATTTATTACATATACATCTATATGTGTATATATATAATTTTCAATAATTTTTCTAGCAATAACACATAGAAATAACAGTTTAGATATATCAAGTTAGATAAAACCTCCATTGTTAAAATAATTTCCACTAGCATAATTTTCTCGATGTAACTAAAAGACTTTTAAAATAAACATGTGGTTCTTATTTTTGTCACCCACCATATTTCTAGTGGGCAGTGCCAACCTATACTAATATTTACCCCCTTTTTTCCTTTATATTTGAATCTTTTACTTAGATGACTTTAGTCTTATCCCTTGTGAAGTTACAAGTCTAATATAGCAGTTAAGCATTAAAATAAATACATAAAATGGCTTGGCTTGTGTTTTGCTAGTGATATGCAAAACATTTTGGGAAACATAAATGTAGTGTAAACACCTTGACACCAGGAAAAAGGGAAATGATAGTCCTGGTCCTGTTCATTAATGTGACCCAAGACAGAGGCAGCAGTGCTCTGTGACTGGGGTAGAGTGAGAGGTTCCAGGTCACCTGGCTATGGAAATGGCCCCCAAACAAACATGCTCCCTTGTCACTCAGAACCATAGACTGGAGATTGCGTGACTCTCAGCACAGAGGGAGTGGCCTTGGTCACACTCTCTGGGTTTCCATTCTGCCCCAACATTTCACAAGAAGGGGCCTTTCTTAAAGGGCCAGTAGGAAGTTCAGCTTGTGCCTCTGAGTAACTGTAGGAGCAGGGCATGCCCTCCACTAATGCCTGCCCTCCCTGCTGACTGCCTGGCCAGTATCACCTCTCCATTCACCTCTCCATCCGCCAGTCTTGCTTGTGGGGGGAGGAAGCCATTACTCAACATGAGACACAGCCTGGCTCTGACCCTCACCACCACCACTCTTGGAGGATTTTGATTTTGTCCTTTGCAATATCAGTCCTCCTGAGAGATGCCTAGGAGCCTCTTGCCTTGCTTGGTGGCCAGGCCAACTGTCTTTGTTCTATAACTTTTTAAACCTTACCCTAACCCAGAAAAGTGCTTAATAAATGCTCATGGCCCAATCCATGGTGTCAAAGTCCTAAAATTTCCATCTGGAATCTCTTCTTCAACCAGCAATATTTTCTCCTGACAAGGGCAAGGCTCAACTGCAGCAGCCAATACTCACCACAAGGGTAAATGTACTATGGTTTCCCTTAAAACAATCTTCTAGAATATTCTAGGTCCTTTAAACAGTCTGCTACAGGAAGTAGAAAACATCTTCCTCACAAACATCACAGTATGCTGCATGCCCTGGCAGCTTCTCTTTTACTGTCTTGCAGTTGATCCTCCCAGCATTCAAATTCCTCAAAATTCCATAGCTGCTCTTGCCCTTCATACTTCACAGCCTGACTAGGTGGCTTTTCTAACTAATTTGATTTTTAACTTTTCATCCCAAACTTAGAGCTGTCCCCGCTGAGATACCTCCTCCCCAGAGCTATCCTGAGGAGACCGGCTCACTGTGGCCTCCCCACAGACAAAAGAAAGAGCCACAGAGGGACCTACCATGCCCCCTGCAGAGCACTGGGATCACTGCATCCATGCAGGGCTGGTGGGGCTATGCAGTCATTGTGGCTGGTGAAGCTACCTGAAAACCAAGAGGAAAAATAGAGTTTGACTTCTATTCCCAGCCCAACTTCCATTTGTTCATCTCCAAGTAAACCCTAGGATGTTGTGAGATGAGAAATACCTTATCTCTTTTCTTGTTGAGTGCAAGCCAACAAGAAATCCAAACTACTTTGTGCCTCATCTGCATAAAAAAAAATAAAACCCCAACGATAATCAATGAGCAATTGCAATAAGCCAGATTCTGTCTGAAGAAACAGAATCAGAGAGATTAGGTAATTTACCTGAGGTCACACAGATTCTAGGTGGAAGAGCCAGAGTGTGTCCTAAACCCATTCTGTGCCCTACCTCCTTCTGAATTCCCTATAAGAGATGGCAGAAAGCAAGAGAGGCAGCCAAGAAGGTAAAGAAGGAAATGTTCAGTGCAGCTGCCCAAACATCAAGGATCAACACAAAGAGGTGGTACAGCTTAGAACAGTGGTGAAAGGCCCAGGTGGCTTCTCATTTGTTCCCCTTATCACCACAATCCCACACTCAGCAGAGTCCCCTCAAGGTCATCTGCTGCACGCCTGTCCCCAGAGGTCTGTGACAGGCTTTCAGGGTCTGTGCAGTTGACAGCTTGAATGTGACAAGATCTGCACTGAAAACAGAACCCCATAACTGACTCACAGACAACCGCCCATAGCCTTCCCAGGGGGCCCCATGATGGATGGGCCGCTCTGCAAGAGTCTCTGAGGGACAGCTGGGGAGGGCTGATGTTTACAGGGTCTCATTCGAGCTGCTGGGAGGTCAACTGCCATTTTAATGACTACCTCATGCCAGTCATCTCCCACTTGCTCAGCAGCTCAGCCCAGGCCAGGTTTGGCTGAATCCACACTTTGCAAAGGGCCAGGTTTCCCACCCCAGTACTCTCCTTAGTCTTGGCTGGACTCAGCTTCTGCCTCCAGTTTCTTTCTCCTCACAGACCAGGACCAGGAGGGGATCTCACTGGACTACAAAACCCAGTGTGGGGCTCCCTGGGCACCTCTTTCATACATACACAGTATCACAAAACACGAGCTGGCACAGCACACACCTGAAGAGAATCAGGGAACAAATGCATTCATTCAAAAAATATTTACTACATGCCATGCTCTGTCACAGTACTGGGCATAAAATAGTGAAGAAAACAGATGTACCCCTGTCCTCTGAGAGCCAACTCTCTAGACAGTTTAATATACAGAGGCTCCAGGGAGTAAAGATTATGGGACTTTTAGAAGCCACTGAGCCAAAATACAAAGAATACGAGATAAGGCAGGAGATGCTCCCCCTACACCAAACCACCCATGGTTGCTCTCTGTCTTTGTTTCTGTGCCTTCTCAGAGCTTTTGCTTTGCAATAAATTTATAGACCATGGGATGCTCAAACCAGAAGTGTTTCAGAATCCCTTGGCAAGCATCTTAAATACACAGGTTCCTACAATTTTGGTCCTAAGATACTACTTCTGTAGGTCTCAGGTGGGCTACAGGCATCTGTATTAGAAAGAACTTTTCTTGCTGGTTCTGAGGCAAATGCAGGATTAAGAGACACTATACCTAACTGTGAGTTCTCTATTCATCTAGGTGTCTAAAGAACCTACACAAGTGTGGGAGAGAGACAGATAGACAGACAGACAAGTGAATACATATCTAAGGGCATGCCGGAAGCTTACCTTTGGCCATGGTCAGTGGTAGGGACACAGAGGAGAAGGGAATTGGTGTGGTCAGTTGCAGTAGGTGTCCCAGTACCGGACAGTGCGTACAAAGGATGGGAGCATGATGTGAGACCCTGTACCCAGCACTCAGCCTGGGTCATCTGGCTAGTTCAGTGCTAATGACTCAAAGGAAAGCAGAATCCACAGGATGTCTTAGAATGTTTCTAGCAGCCCATCTACACCACATAATTCAGAGATGGAGACAGGCAGACAGTGGGGGAAGGCCCTGATCCCCAAAACCCCAGTCACCACCTTACATTTTCAATCACTAATTTTTCACAGAATGGGCAGAGTTCTGCTGTGTGCCAGGCACTATGGGTCTGGAGGGTTCTGGAGTTTGGTAATAGAGACAAGCATGCAAAGAGACAAAGATGACAGAACTTAGAAGTGGCCCCCTCATCCTGACAGAGCCACTCATCCTGAAAATAAACATTGGAAAGTAAAACCTAAGGAGAAGATAGGGGTCTGGGGTTGGGGTGAAATGTGCAGTTAGGAAATAACATGGAAGAAACTGGAATTTAAATCCAGTTTCAACCACTTATTAGTTGCATGACCTCAGACAAACTGCTTAACTTCTCTGAGCCTAAGTCTCTTCATTCATCATTTTGTGAATTATAATTCCTATCTCACAAGAGTACTGCATTGATACAATGAAAAATCAGGTATGAGAACATTAATCACATAGAAGGTATTTGATAAAAGGTAATAATGCTAACCACTAGTGGAGTCCTCTTCATATAAATTTCATATTTACAATACAATCTCAAGTAACTGATATTAGCTCCAGCTGTCAGGTAAAGAAACAGAAAGAAGTGAGGCAAGTAAATGGTGAAAGCACAAACTCACTTCTGTAGCACCCTAGAGGCTTTGCTATAATACTAAGACAGATGCAAGAAAAGGAAGCTGTTTAAATCATGGAATCTGTGATTATCATAATAAGCAAAGTTGACATTCTCTGTCATTTCCCATGAGATTAGGAAACAGGACTGAGCTTATCAAATAAGATGCTAATAAGAACTCTCTTGTATCAAACATGCTTGCTGAGTGTTAGGAACTGTGCAAACACTCTTAGAAAACCACACAAGACACCCATTCTACACATATTCAAAAGAGTATAAGAAGATTACATGCTGCCCTTAAAGTCATTGAGTAAGGAAAACTACCTGAGTCAAATTTGAACCCATGGCTCCTTATATCCAGTACTACAGATTCCTACCAGAATAAGCAAGAAACATCACATCTGAAAAACAAGAGTCCTTGGACAAATGAGGTACTTCTCAGGTGATAGCCTCAGCAGGACTGGAACCAGATGGGAAATGGTGAGAAGGAAGAAGAGGAGTCAAAGGCAGAGTCCATCCCAGGGGCCCCAGTGACATCTGCTGAGCTCCAAGGAAGGTACAGAAGCATGAATTAGGAAGACTCTAGAAATCTCATGTTATGCCCCAGAGAGCATGTCCCTTTCCAGAGGTATTGATGGCTTCCTGATGTTCCTGTCTGCTCTGAATGGCTTCTCAGCACCTCCAGCCACCTCTGAACCTCTGTCTATTTGGATAAAAGGCTGTTCTCTGGGGATTTTGGGGCTTGTTGGTTGGTTTGGTTTGGTTTCTTTTGCCAATTAAAAATGAAACAATCATTCTAAACCCAGTTTGAAAGCTTACTGCCCTCGGATATGTCCCTGTTTGTAATCTCCCATCCATCAGTGACCCTGGTCCTCTCGGCTTCATGGGATGGTTTCAGAGAAGCAATAAGGTCATTCAAAGTACCAAAACAAGGAGGAGTTTCTTTTGGGATTTTTTGGAGGGCTTTCTTTTTTCTTGTTGTAGGTCATGACTGAACAGCATTACCTCTTTCTAAGGCTATGGTATCCCCTTGCTTTGGGTAAAGAAATATTAAGTATTGAGTTTGGCATGCTGTGGAGTTATTACACCTCAAACCTGCACGCACATGGTAGATTTACACGATGGGCCTGATGGATTTCCAACATGCCTCCCTCCCCATCACCCAGACCAAAGACAAGCAGAGGGAAAATTCAGAAGGGATTTTCTTCACTCTTGGGCTAGTGTTCACAGAAACACCAGTGACCCATACATTTTCACAGCCCAGTGATCCCTCAGCTTGTGTGTAAGTGGAATGAGAGAAAATTTAGTCTCCTGTTCTCATGACCACCCCCCCACCCCCGAAAGCACAGCAGGTGGAAACCCTCTGTCTGGGAACTGCACTCCAGCCTTGGTTCATGCCATGGGGTGTGAGCACCATTTTTCTCCACAGCTTCTTCTCAGCTACCATGTTTACTCAGTGCCTCTGTTCAGCAAAGGCTTCACAAAGAGAAAGAGCAGAATGTCAAGTTGCAAGTATTTGTTCTGATATTTTTATAGCTGTCCCCTCAAAAGCTTCTACTGCCTTTAAATAAGACAAACCTTTCTCCCTCATTATCTTGGAAAATCCCTTGAATCAATTCCCCTTATTTTGACCAAAAGAGAAACAAGATTAGTCTGGTCCAGATCCAGCCAGCAAAGTTTCTCTCTCCAGGCCAGGAAGCTGTGTAAGTGCTCTCACAAACAGGTTCTATTTATTCCTGGCTATAATTGAGCCTTTGTCCCCTTCTCTGAAGTCATGCTATTCTGTGGAAAGGAAGATTAAATGAACTGAAAATTTAGTGACAAAAATGTTCCTCTTTCTTTGGTGAGAAAAAGCAAATCTGCATTTAGCAACTTTACTGCTGGTCAGCTTAATAATGTTTATTTGGAGCTGATAACTTTGAAGTAGAGACAAAAAGGGAGGACAGTGATCCCCAAGGATTGGGAAAGGAGTGTGGTACCAGGAATTTGACTAAGCAGTCATGCCCGAAGCATCCTTGTCCTTCCTGAATGTCAGACCCATGGGAATCAGAGGTCTCACTGTGGGTGTCAGCCACTGTTGAACTGTCAGTGGGGGCAGGGACTGCGGTCACCCACCCTTACCACGTCCACATCAGGGGGTGAAAGTCCCAGTGTCTGAAAAACAAAAGCTTATAAATAGGGAAGTGTCTGAGGCTGAGAAAAGCAGCAGACACCTGACAGCTTTCCTTACGCAAATCTTAATTAGTATACCAAAACAAGTGACTAAAGCTGGCGTCACTTATGAAAAGTTGACTCCAGGTTTCTACAGTCAGATGACTAGAGTCAGAGGTTTAAAAAAAACAGGAAGCACCAGATGTAATATCAAATGACCCAGACAGTGAAAAGCAAGACTAAAAACCAAATTGGAAGACAGGAAGTCACAATCATGCCACAAACAATACAGATATTTGTCTGAGATATGCTTGGCTAGGTGCCTTATCACAAATAAAGGAGTATAGTCAAGATGGGGATACTGACAGAGGCAAGGCCCCCAGAGATGGCCAAATTGATGCTCGCCTTAAAGTCTCACCTCTGCTACTGAGTAAGATTCAGAGCTTATACTGTCTGCTGGGATGAAAATACAACCTGTAAGTCAGGTTGATCTCTTGTCATCTTCATTTGTACTATCAGCAGTATGCCACTATATTAGCTATGAGACTTTAGCAAAACTTCTTGTCTGTCTGAATCCTTCCCCCTCTAAAATGAGAAACTTCAACCAGGAGCATTTATCCTGAAATGTTTCAGATTCCTGAAAAAAGTATGAGAATATGCTTTGACTTTCCATTACAGCAGATGACTTCAATACCTTTTCTACATAACCCACAGAGTCAATATTTGCCTGGAGGCTTTTTCAATGTTATAAAATGCAAACAAAAAAAGTTATCTGTAAAATCTGGGTTCAGTAAAGTTCTTCAACTAAACATTTCCTCTGACTCTTTCCTCTAAGTCTGATTGGCCAAAAATCACAGGTATTAGAGAGATGAAAATACTTGAGTGTCCTGCCACTCAAGATTTCTGTGGTCCCCGGATGAGTGGCAGGTTGCTGGCATACCAGAGGCAGTTTCTGAACTAAATGCAAAGGGCCCCATCTTTGGCTACCATGTCTCCTCCTACAAAAACAGGGAGCTGTACTTTTCTCAAGTCGGAGTAAAAAGCTCTATAGCAGGGTAGAAAAAAAGACATAGGCTTGGATTTGAGGCTCAGCAAAGCCTTTGGCCCATCTGCAGAAGTAACCCTTGCTTAGCAGGGCTTGGAAGGGATTTGACATCATGGACAGAAAGGAGTGAGTACATAAAGTACCTAATGTTCTCAAGGCTGGAGGTTTGATGCCTCTCGTTTCTCTTTCAGGTCACTTGCCATGACTCCAGGGCACATTCTTCCTGGGGTATGGAAAGCCTCCAATGTCATCTATCTGGTTAGCCAATGCACCCCACAAGAGCTCAATCACTGGACTTCCACTATGTCCAGTTCAATTCTACTAACCTTCCAGCTGGAGCACCGCACCATGAAGACCGCTTGAGAAAAACAATAGCTGGATTTAGCCTCTGTGAACCCCTGATTCACTATGAGTCACAGCCCCCAGGGACCTGTTCAGCTTACTATTGTTATCAATTAAAAAGAGTCACATACATCTGGCACATATGAATGTCAGGTGGCAGCCAATTTGGGGATGCTGTCTTTGGACTTGGAATCTGATTCCAAGTAATGGTACTCAAATATTATGCCTATTAAAGGCCATTTTAATTAGGAATAATTTAAATCACAACATCCAAATGAATGACTAACATCTTTTATGAGTGACTAACATTTTAAAAAGGGTGAAGTTTTGTATTCGATTTACTTCACCAGTCTTATCTTAGCAACTCAAGTCATTCCTAATCTTTTTCAAGGACTCCCAAGGACTGGGTCTTAAGTTAGGCTGAGGAAATCACCCTGGTCACTTCAAATTTTCTACCATTGCCTTCTCCATGGTACAGAATCCTGTGACCATCATTATTCACATTCCCCTTTGTTTCCTACTCTTCTTCCTCCCACCCAAGAAGCTTAACAGATAACCAAGTTAAATGCTAATGGAAGAGATGTTGTAACTAAATGTCAGTGTGTTTATATCTATGTGTGTCTTTTGTAATATAAACAGACTAATCTTCACCAAGCTTGGAGGGATAACGAACAAAAATTATAGTTGAATAACCTGCCAACATAAATATTTCACAGAAACTAAGTGACAATAAATAAAGCCAAGTTGTAAGACTGGAAAGGGGCTTTCTAAAAAAGACATCCCTCAAACATTTTCAAGTTTACTAATAGAATAATTTCTAGTTGCTTTTAATACCTAGCTTTTCAAAAATTATTGCTATTTTTACCATACTGATGACATAAGCATTAATACTAATTTATATGTATCAGCTGTTTATGAGCTCATACAATGGGCCAAACATTATGTTAAACACTTTATGTGCATACCCTTCTTTATCTTCAGAACAATTCTGTGAGCAGGGACTATCATGATCCCCATTTTGCAGATGGGAAAGTTGAGTCTCAAACTGGTAGCAAGATTTGGAGCCAGGAATTAAATACAAAAAGCATCACCTTGAGCCTGTGTTCTTAACTATCTTCATCTCATATTCCAATGTATAGGAAGAATCTGTGGCCCTGGACAGTTATAATACATCCTGTCCACTAAAAGCCACACCAGGGATCTCCTACCATCTCCAGTTCAAGACTCCATTGTTGTCCCGTTCTCATGGCTTCCTTGGACCTGGCTTTTCCCTACTCTCATCCGAACTCCTAGTCTGCTGAATTTAGCATCTTTAACTCTGTACTGCACATTTTCTTCTGTTTTGACTTGTCACTCTCTTCCCTACTGTCCCTCAACAAAACATGCAGGCTGAATTTACTCCTACCCCCATTCTTTCTGCAAGCTGCTTCCGTCCCTGGCAGGCCTGCCTCCTCATCTCTTCTGCTGGAGAAGTTGGATCAGGGTTCCTCTTAAGACACCACTTTCTTACACAGCCCTCCCACTCTCTCTCACTCCTAGAAACTCTATGGCCCACTTCATCTCATTCATTCATTCAAAACTCAAATACTTCCCTATGATGTTGGTTATCTTTCGATGCACACAAACTATTACCTCAGATAGATTACAAACTCCTGAAGAGCACAAACCATTTATATCCTGGTTCCTTTGAGTTACTTTCACACCTAGCCAAGGGCCTGGCCACATAACTCTGCTCAGGATAACTGAGTTCCCATGAGGACACCGTCAGGATAACTGAGTTCCTTCTAGCTCCTAGGACATGAAACACTGCATGCAGCTACTGGCTTATGCTTTGTTATCATAACACAGCTCAACTCAGCCTCTGAAAATGGACAACCCATTTTCATCAACCCAGTCACCAGCTCTGATACCCCTATGACTACCTGTCACAGCAGCATGACCTTGACTTGAGAAACAGCCCACGAAAGAGGCAGAGGACACTTCAGTGTGTTTCAGGATGAAAATCTATACAACACATTTCTCAGATTCTGAGTACTAAAACAAACAAACATTTATTGTTCTTATGTTTGTATTTTTCTGATTTTCTAAGTAATACCTATTCTGGTATAAAATGGAAACTATAAAAAATATAAAGAATACATTTTATCATCACTCATCACCTCATCTTTTTGTGTGATTCATTACAGTTATTTTTTATTATATATCTGCCTGCCTCTGTGCTGAAAATGATTCAGACCAAAACTGTGAAGCCCCTCCATTTCCTTGGATGATGCAGCTGGCGAGAGGAGAGTAAGTTCACGCTCCTCCTTTCTCCCACTGACTCAGAACTCTGTGACTGGCAAGAAGAGTTAGATATTGGCTCCTACTTTCTTTCATAGCCCAGGGGCAGTTGCAGTTGGCAGGTCCAGAGACCTGCAGGAAATGCCAGCAACACAGTAGGACCCTGGCTAAGGTACACACATGGACAGGTAGGACTATAGACATGCAAATGTCTCATACAGACCAGGAATTTAAGCATAAGTACCTGCCTGGCAAGCATAACACATAAATTCAATCCCCAGTATAAAAAAAAATTGAATGAAAAGTTACTTTACAAAAACCACAAAAATTAATTTGAGCTGAATCATGCATAAAAGCTAAAACTATAAATTCTTCAGAAGAAAAAACAGAATGCCTTCTCAAATGTCTCATGCAACAGTAACAATATGAGCCAACAAGTGGTAAGTTAGGAGAACCAGTGTTTCACCTGGGGACAAGGACACAAGGAATACAAGTAGGCAGTAGGGCTGCCTTCTTGTTTTTTCTTGTATTTTCTCCTTTTCTTTTTCTTTTCTAAACCACTGGGGAGAATTCCAACCACAAAAAATTAATCCCATCCCCCAAATCCAGGGCTAAAGATCAGACCCAAACCCAGCAAAAATCCCCCTGCAATCTTAACCAGAGTACGTATTTCTGGGATCCAACTTGGACCTACTACAGAACTATTGACACTAGAGGAATGTCATTGCTTGCATTTTCACTTGTCTGATTGGTTTCCCTCTTGGTATTCAGCTGGATTAGTGTTTTGTTTTATTTTGCTTTGCTTTTTGTTTTTGTTGTTTGTTTCTTTTTTATTTGTTTTCCCTTTCTTGTTTTTTCTCTGTACTGTTTTTTTTTCATTATGTTGTTTTTTCAGCAGATGAGGATATTTTTATTTACTGTTTATTTTTCCTTCTTTTTTCCCCTTTTTCTTTTCTTTCTTCTTTTCTCTTTCATGATTTACATCTCTAACTTTTTGTTTTATTCAACTTGTTCTTCTCCTCTCTTTCATCAACTATCTCACTTGACTTTATGATACTTTCATATGAGTAAACATTGTCTCTTCTCTTTCTGGTTCACTTCAAAACTTCTAGGCCTTTTCCTGCAATCCTTCCCTCCTGTGTTCTACAATTACCCAAAACACAGATGTTTATCCCGTGCCCTCCAATCTTGCTTCTATTATATTTAACCTCATTCATATCTCCATCCTATCACTTTACCTCTTGAACCACCCTCTCAACAGAAGAAAATCACTCTACTAAGTAGAAAATCATTGCGTGCAAGTTCCTGGTGTAAACTGGATTATACTATGTATCTGTAGACCTTCCTCCTACAGTTATAGATATCAGGCTAATAGTTACCACAGTTTGTCAGTAGCCAAGCTGTAGTTGATTCTACTGTTATTGCCAACTGAAATACTTTCACCAGAACATCATACATGCTATAACTAGTTTTTCCACCCTGTATAACAACATTGTATTGTAAGAGGGTATAATCATCACCATAAGCCAGTACCAAAGGAGTAGGCCCCAAGTTAAATAAATAGCAACTCTTTAGTCTTAATATATTGAGAAAGTAAGTTCTTGGGACAAATATAAAGACCAGGAACCACATACATTTCGAAGACATTCAAAGAAACAGACACCTTCTAAGAAAGCCTCGACACCAATGATAAGCCTATCTAACATAAGAAATCTACAAGCATCAACACAGAAAACAAAATAAAATAGAAAATGAAGAGATTAAGAAACAAAATGCAATCGCAAACACCCAGCTGACTCAGGACAAGTCCAGAGCACAAAGAGATAGAGGAAATTGGAAGCCAGCAAATGGAACTCTCTGAAATGATAACAGCAAAAGTGAAAAAAAAAATGGAAAAGGCCATAGAAAAAATATTTTCTAAGGTACAAAAAGAAATGTCTATCAAAATAAAAGACATTAAAGCAGTCACAGATAAACAAATACAGGAGCTCAGGAAAGTGATAGAAATCACAAATGCCAAACATAGACAAGAAATGAAATCAATAAAACAGATCCAAACAGAAATGCAGGAGATTAAAAGTTCCATTGAAAGTATACACAGCAGCTTGAATGAAGGATAGAATACCAGCTCTAGAAGGCAGGAATGTGATTAGTGACCAGGAAAAGAAAGATATCTTAAAAATAGCAAGAGCCCATGAAAAATCACTCAAAGAGCTCATGAAAAATCAGCTACAAGATAAAACAAAGAAGAGCAATATACATTGATTGGAATCAGTGAGAAAGTTGGAGACAATGTAAAAGCTATTAAAACCTCTTTACAGAAATAATGGCAGAAAACTTCCCAAACGTGGATAAAGAATTTGACTTACAAATAAATGAAGCAAATAGAGCTCCAAATAGCCAAGATCAAAATAAATCTATACCAAGGCATGTAATAATCAAGTTTCCAGCACAAGAACAAAATATTAAAAGTGGTTAGAGAAAATAAACATGTCACCTAGGGAAAAAAAGCCCATAAGAATCACAGAAGAATTCTCAGCACAAACCCTCAAATCATGGAAAGCTTAGAGTGAAGTACTTCAAGCTCTAAAGGAAAACAATCTTTCACCCAGATTGATGTACCCCTACAAACTATCTTTCAAAATTGATGGAGAAATAAGATACTTCCATGACAAGAACAGTTGAAGAAATTTATGACCACCAAACCACTTCTGCAGCCTGCTCTGAAGGACATATTAGAAAGAGATAATGAGGACCACAAACACATGAACAGCAATAGAAAGAATCTGCCAGGAAGGGCACGCAATTAAACAGAGCAGAAAGGGAACAAACAACAAGAAAACAATATGAAAATAGAAAACCAATACATATCTGTTATAACTATCAGTGTAAATGGCCTCAACTCACCAATCAAAAGAAACAGACTTGCAGAATAGATCAAGAAGTAACATTAAACAATATGCTTCAATCAAGAAATATATTTAAACCCAAAAGAAATCCACAGATTAAAAAGTCAAAGGATGGAAAACAATTCTCCATGCCAAAAGAACCAGAAAAAGCAAGGGTAGCTATTCTATTTGCAGACAATGCAAACTTTAAGACAAAACTGAACAAAAGAGACAAAGAAGGTCACTACATACTTGTTAAGGAAAAACTTCAAGAAAGAGATAACAATCATAAATATGTGTGTACCAAACACAGGCTCACCCAACTACATAAAACAAATATTAACTGACATGAAAAACAAAATAAGTACTAACACAATTATAGTAGGAGAGCTTAGTAGCCCACTCTCACAAATATATAGATTTACTAGACAAAAAATAAACAAAGAAATATTAGAATAAAATCAAGCCTGTGAATAATTGGGCTTGGTAGATATCTATAGTGTCCCACCCCAAAACATCAAAATACACATCCTTCTCAGCTCCACATGGGACATTGTCCAAAACAGACCATCTATTAGCTGACAAAACATGTTTAAGTAAGTGCAGAGAAAATGAAATCATCCCATGCATACTATCTGACCATAGCACAATGAAACTGGAAATCAATGACAAAGGAAATTTTAAAAAATATATTAACACATGGAAATTAAACAATACTGTCCTGAACAACCAATGAGTCACAGAATAAATTAAAGACAAAGTTAAACAGTACATATAATTAAATGATAATGCCAATATAACATGCCAAAACTTATGGGACACAATGAAAACAGTGCTTTAAGGGTTATTTATAGCAATGAACTCACATAGAACAAGCTCAAATAAACAACTTAACATGAGAACCTCAAACTTCTAGAAAAACAAGAACAAATCAAACCTATAGCTCATACAAAGAAGGAAATTATAAAAGAGCAGAAATCAATGCAATAGACTAAAAAACAAGACAAAGAATCAATGAATCAAAAAATTGGTTATTTGAAAGAAAAGATAAAATCAATAAATCATTAGCCAACCTCATCAAAGAGAGGAAAGAAAAAACACAAATTTGAGCATTTAGGAATTAATAGAGGGAAATCACAGTGGATCCTACAGAAAGATCAACAATACCTACTACAAGGAGATCAATAATACCTACTACAAGAACCTATATTCTAACAAGATGGAAAACACAGAAGTAATGGACAGATTCCTAGACACAATCAAAGTGCCAAAACTAAGTCAAGAAGATATAAAAATTTTAAATAACCTAACATCAGTCAATAAAATTGAAAATGTAATTAAAAATTTACCAACAAAGAAAAGCCCAGTCCAGGCTGGGGATTTAGCTCAGCGGCTCAAGCACTTGACTGGTAAGCACAAGGTCAAGAATTCGATCCCCAAAAAAAAGAAGAAAAGCCTAGGCCCTGATGGATTCACTGTTGAATTCTACAAGAAACTTAGAGAAAAATTAATGCCACTAATGCTGAAACCCTTTAAAGAAACTAAAAGAGAAGCAGTACTTCCAAAATCATTCCTGGTTTCAAGTATTACCCTGACTCCAAAACCAGAGAGGAAACAACCAAAAAAGAAAACTATAGGCCAATCTCCCTACTGAACACAGATGCAAAAATCCTTAATAAGATGCTAGCAAACAAAATGCAGCAAATCATCAAGAAGATTATACACCATGACTAACTAAGATTCATATCAGGGATGCAGGGATGGGCCAACATATGCAATCAATAAATGTAATACAACATATTAATATAACCAAAGACAAAAATCACATCATCATTTCAATAGATACAGAAAAAGTATTTGACAAAGTCCAACACCCATTCATGATTTTTAAAAAACTACAGAAAATTGGAATAGATGGTCTTTACCTCAATCTTATAAAAACCATCTATGACTAACAGCTAGCATCATATCGAATGGTCAAAAACTGAAAGCCTTCACTCCAAAATCAGGAACAAGACAAGGACCATTATCACCACTCCTATTCAATATAATTCTGGAAACATCAGCCAGAGCAATTAGACAAGAGAAAAAATAAAAGAAATAAAGATAGCAATGGAAGAAATTAAATTATCAATATTTGCAAATCACATGAGACTGTACATAGAAGACCCTAAATACTCCACCAAATAACTTGTGAACTTAATATCCAAATTTAGTAGTGTAGAGAAATACAAAGTCAACACTCAAAAATCAGTAGTAAGGCCAGGGATTTAGCTCAGCAGCACAAGCACCTGCCTGGCAAGTGCAAGGTCATGAGCTCAATCCCCAGTATCAAAAAAAAAAAAAAA